>RXID01008603.1:0-172041 GCA_005019695.1 Trichopus zeylanicus subsp. travancoricus
TACTACTGCTGCTGCTGCTACAACTACTATTACTACCACTACCACTACTACTACACCTCCGGCAGCAACTGCTACTTCAACATGAATAACAAATATTATTATTACTGTTGCTATGCCACTACTATTCCTACTATAGTAGCTGCTACTACTGCTGCTGCTCCTACTACTCCTAATACTACAACTACTATTACTACTCCTACTCCTACCACTACGACTACTACTACTACTACTAGTACAACTATTACTACTACGACTACCACAACAACAACAACAACAACAACAACAACAACTACTACTACTACTACTACTACTACTATTATTACTACTACTACTACCACTATTACTACAACTACTACTGCTATTTCTACTACTACTACGACTACTACTACTACTTCTACTGCTACTACTACTTCTGCTAATGCTGCTCTTACTACTACAACAACCACTACTACTACAACAACTCCAATTTCTACGACTACGACTCCTACTACAACCACTATGTCTAGAACTACTACTACTACCACTACTACTACTATAACTACTACATTTAGTACAACTACTACTGCTGCTGCTGCAGCTGCTGCTACTCCTACTACTATACTACTACTCCTACTACTACTACTGCTGCTACCACTACTACTACTATAACTATTACTACAAGTACTACTACTACTACTAGTGGTACTACAACTACTACAACTGCCACTAGTAGTGCTACTACTACAATTGCTGCTACAACTAATACTACTACTACTACAACAACTACTAGAACTACAACTACTGAAACTCTTACTACTACTGCTCCTACTAATACTACTACTACTAATAATACTATTACAAATACTACTACTCCAACAACAACTACTACTACTTCTAATCCAACTACTAGTACTGCTACTACTGCTATGGCTACCACAATCACTGCTCCTACTACTATTAGTACTAGTACTTCTTGTACTACTTCTACTGCTACTACTACTGCAACAACTTCTACTACTAGCAATTCTACCACTACTACTACTACAACTACCTCTACTCCTACTACTGTTACTACTACAATTGCTACAATTACTACTACTAGTACTCCTAATACTCCTACTACATCTACTGCTATTGCTATAACTAATACTACCACTCCAACCACTAATACTATTGCTACTACTACGAAAAAAATAATTACTACTACTACTGCTACTACTACAACAACAACAACAACAACTACTACTACTAATGTTGTTGTGGCAACTATTAAAGCTATTGCTCTTATTGTTATCGTTACTACTACTACTACTACTCCTCCTACTAATACTACTACTACTATTACTATTGCAACTTTTGCTACTACTACTACTACAATTACTACTTCTCCTAATACTACTACCACTACTTCTGCTACTACTACTATTACTACTACAAAAACTACTACTACTACTACTACTACTATTAATACTATTGCTACTACTTCCAGTACCACAACATCAACAACAACAACTACTACAACAACAACTACTACTACTACTATGGCTACTAATACTACAACTATTGCTACTACTGCTACTACAACTACTACTACTACCCAACAACAACTACTACTAATACTACTACTATTATGACTACTATAGCTACTATTACGATGACTACAACTATTACTTCTCCTTCTACTACTATTGCTACTAGTACAGCAACTACTATTACTACAACAATAACTATTACAACTACTACAACAACTCCTTTTGCTACGACTACATCTCCTACTATTACAACAACAACTACTGCTACTACTACTACTTCTACTACAACGAAAATGATAACTACTACTACTTCTGCTCCTACTGCTCTGAGTACTTCTGCTACCACTCCTACTGGTACTATTACTACTACTACTAATACAGCAACTCTTATGACTACTACTATTATTACGGCTACTACTTTGACTACTACTACTACCACCACTACTACTACTACAACTACTACAACAACTATCACTACTACTACTACCACCACTACAACTAATACTACTACTACCACCACTACTACTACTACTATCTACAACTACTTCGGCTCCTACCATAACGTTTACTCCTACTACTACTAATACTACTACTACTACTATTAATAATGTTGCTGCTGCTACTACTACTACTTGTACCACTACTACTACTACTATTGCTACTACTACTACTACTACTTGTACTACTACTACTACTTGTAATACTACTAGTACTACTACTACTACTACAACAACTAGTACTACTGTTGCTGCTACTGGTGTTGCTGGTGCTGCTGTTGCTAATTCGACCACTACAACTGCTACTAATACTACTACTTTGACTACTACTAATTTACGATAACAACAACGACAATAATTACTCCGACTATTACTACTTCACTTGTTGCTGCTTCTACTACAATTGCTGCTAGTATTACTAGTACTATGAGTACTACTACTACTACTACTAATGCTATTGTTGTTGTTGCTGCTACTACTACTGCGACAACTAATTCAATAACTACTACTATCACTACTACTATTACTTCAAGTATTACTACTACTACTAGTACTCCTAGTACTTCCACTACAAATACCACTATTACTACCACTACTCCTACAATCCCCACTACAAATATTATTACTACTAGTAGTAGTACTACTGTTGCTGCTTCTACTACTATTACTACTACTACTACTACAACAACAACAACTACTCCTACTAGTACTACTACAACACCAACAACTAATTCTACTATTACAATGACTACTATTGTTGCAGCTACTACTACTGCTACTACTGTAGCTACTACTACTGCTGTTGCTGTTGCTACTACTCCTACTATTACTACTACTACTATTACTATTACAACTACTACTACCTACTACCACCACTACTACTACTGCTACAATAACTACTTCTCCTACAACTACTTCTACTACTACTACCACTACCAATACTACTACTTTGACTACTACTAGAACAACAACAATAACGACAAGAACAACTACTACTACTACTTCCACTTCTACTATTAAAACAACCACTACGGCTACTTCTACTACTACTTCTATAGCTAGAACTACACTACTACAACAACTACTTCTACAACTAATACTACTCCTACTTCTACTACTACTGTTGCTACAAATACTACAACATCTCCTTCTACTATTCTACTATTACAAAGACTACTACTTTGACTACTACTACTACTACTATGACTAATACAACAACTACCACTACAACTACTATTACTGCTACTACTAGTACTACTAGTACTACTACTACTTCTACAACTACGGCCACATCGACTACTTCTTCTACTACTACTACTGCCGCTACTACAATAACTACTACTACTTGTACTACTACTCCTCCTCCTCCGCCTCCTCCTCCCCCTCCTCCTCCTCCTCCTCCTACTACTACTACTCCTGAGAATACTAATACTACAATTATAATAACAACAACTATTACTACTGCAGCAGCTGCAACTGCTACTACTGCTCCTGCTGCTCCCGCTGCTGTTGCTACTCCTACAACTACTACAATAATTACTTCGGCCTCTACTACTACATCTACTACTAGTATTCCAAGAATTACTAGTACTAGTACTACAACTACTACTACTACATCTGCAACTACTTCTATAACTACTACTACTACCATAACTGTTACTACTAGTAGTAGTACTCCTAATACTCCTATTACAACAACTACTATTATTAGTACTACTCCTACAACCCATACTACAAATACTATTATTACTACTACCACTACAACTGCTACTACTGCTCCTACAACAACAACAACAACTACTACAACTACAACTACTGTAGCTACTACTACTGTTGTTGTTGCTGCTACTGCTCCTACAACAACTACTACTACTATTACTATTACTACTACTGCTACCTACTACTACTACAGCTACTGCTGCTGCTACTACTACTACTACTACTACAACCACTACTGCTACCACTGATACTCCTACTACTGTTCCTACATACTTCTACAACTCCTCCTCCTACTACTAATACCACCGCTACTACTTCTATTGTTATAACTACTATTACTACCACTACTACTCCTACTACTATTCCTACTATAACTTCTACTACTATAACTACTCCAACAAATACTAGTACAACAATAATAACTACTACTCCTACTCTGATTACTACTGCTACTACTACAACTACAACAACAACTACTGCTGCTACTCCCATTGCTAGTACTCTACTTCTCCTACTACTAACACTACTGATGCAATAACTAGTGCTGCTATTGCTGATGCAATAACTAGTGCTGCTATGATCACAACTACTTTTGCTAATCTGACTATTGCTGCTGCTACTACTGCAAATACCAGTACTACTACCACTACTATTGCTGCTACTGCTACTAGTACTACTTCTACTACCGCTGCTACTGCTGCTGCTGCAAGGGTTGCTGCTACTAGTGCTATAGCTACTACTACTACTACTGCTGCTACAATGCCTGCTGCTACTTTTGCTACTACTACTACTTCTATTGCTCTTACTGCTATGACTACTACTACTACAACTACAACTACTACAACTATTGCTACAATAACTACTACTACTGTTGCTACTATTAGTACTACAACTACAATTACTATAACTATTAATACTACTACTGTAATTATTACTACTACTATTACTATTACAAAAACAACTAATACCACTACAACTGCTACTATTACTACTATAATTAATTCTCCTTCTGTTATAGCAATTGCTAATTCTACTATAACAACTACAATACTATGACTACTATTATTGTTGCTGCTACATCTACCGCCACTACTACTGCTCATGCTACTACGGCTACTATGACTATCCTAACTTCTGAAACAACTACTACTAGTTCTTTTGCAGCCACGATAGGTTCTACTGCTATTATCCCTACTATTACTATAGCTACAATTGCCACTACTACTACTATTACTGCTACTACTACTACTACCCTTGCTGCTACTGTTGCTATTACAACTACTACTGCTACTCTTGCTACTACTACTTATACTACAAGTACTACTACTACTATAACTATTACTACTACTACTATTACTACTAATATAATACTCCTGCTACTACTACTACAATGACAATAGCAACTACTACTACTACTACTTCTCCTACTACTACTAATGCTACTATTATTGCAACAACAACAACTACTACTGTTTCAACTAATACTACCAGTAGTACTATTGCTACTACTTTCGCTACTACTTCTGCTTGTACTATACTGGTACTACGACTACTGATTTTGCTATTATTACTACTATTATTAATACTGCTACTATTGCTTCTGTTGCTTCTACCACTACTACTACTACTCTTGCTACTATAATTATTTCTACTACTACCACTACCGCTACTACTCCTACTACTACTACTGTTGCAACTACTACACCCACCAATTCTGCAACTAATGCTACTAATACAATAACTACTATTACTACAGCCACTGCTACTACTGCTACTACTACTACAACTACTACTGCAATTACTACAACTACCACTTCTGAAACTAATGCTACTAATACAACAACTACTACTATTGTCATTGCTACTACTGCTACTAGTACTACTACTGTTGCTACTACTACTGCTACTACTACTACTACAAATACTACTACAAGAACTACTACTATTATTGCCACTGCTGCTACTAATACTACTACGACTGCTGCTGCTACTACCGCTGCTACTACTACTCCTACTAATACTACTATTACCATGACTACTATTATAACAATAACTACTAATGCTCCTACTCCTCCGCCTCCTCCTCCTACTACTACCACTACTACTACTACTATTGCTACAACTACAATTACAACTACTGCTACACCAACTACTGTGTTGACTATTACTCCTACTATTACTTCTACCACTACAAGTATTACTATAATAACTACTATAACTACTACTATAGCTACTACTTCTATGATAGCTCCTATTGCCATTACTACTGCTACTACCCCTATAACAACTACTACTACTTCTACTACTTCTTGTACTCTACTTCTCCTACGACAACAACTACTACTAGTACTATTGCTACAATAACTACTACTGCTATGATCGCAACTACTTCTGCTACTATGACTATTGCTACTGCTACTACAATAACTACTACAATTGCTACTATAGCTACTGCTTCTATGATAGCTCCTACTGCCATTACTACTGCTACTACTCCTACAATAACTACTACTACTGCTTCTACTACTTCCTATACTCTTACTTCTCCGACAACAACTACTACTACTAGTACTACTACTGCAATAACTACTACTGCTATGATCGCAACTACTTATGATACTATGACTATTGCTGCTGCTACTACTACAAATACCACTACTATTGCCGCTGTTGTTGCCAGTACTACTACCACTACCACTACTACTACTATTGCTGCAACTGTTGCTACTACTACAACTACTCCTACTACTACTATGGCAAATAATACTTTTACTACTACTACTAATACTACTACAACTACAACTACCATAATGCTTGCTGCTGCTATGGCTACTACTACTACTTCTACTGCTCTTATTGCTGCCATTACTACTACTACTAACAGCACTACTATAACAATAATAACAACAACAACTACTACTACTACTAATACTACTATTACTTTAATAATTACTATAACTATGGCAGCTATTACTCCAGCTACTCTTATTATTACTATTACTAATACTAGTGCAAGTACTACTGCTATAATTAATTATCCTTCAGTTACTACTACAACTACATCTAATACGACAACTACCACCACTATGACTATTATTATCATTGTCGCTACTTCTACTGCCACTACTACTACTCTTGCTGCGATAGTGTGACACGACGACGACGACCACGACGATAACGACTATGACGACTACAACGCAGCTACGGACGACGGCAACTACAAGGAACGACTACGTACTGACACTACTACTACGGCAAATATCGACGACTACGACGACGACGACGACGACTACTACTACTACTACTACTACTACTACTACTACTACTACTACTACTACTACTACTACTACTACTACTACTACTACTACTACTACTACTACTACTACTACTACTACTACTACTATACTACTACTACTACTACTATAACTAATACTGCTACTACCACTACCACTTCTATTATAACTACTTCTATTGCTACCACTACTATTAGTACTTCTATAGCTATTAATACTCCTACTACAAGGACCACTACTATTACTACTGCTGCTGCTACTACTACTATTACTATGATTACTACTAGTACTTCTACTACCACTACTACTTCAGCTACATCTACTGCTACTAGTACTACTACTGCTACTAGTACAACTATACAACTATGACTACTACTTCTACCACTACTTCAATAATAAAAATAATAACTAATACTATTACTACTATAGTTGTAGCAGTAGTAGTAGTAGCGACATTAGTAGTTGTGGTAGTAGTAGCCATAGTAGTAGTTGTTGTAGTAATAATAGTAGTAGGAGTTGGGTTGGTTGTAGTAGCCATAGTAGCTATAGTAGTTGTAGTAGTAGCAGCAGCAATTATTGTTTTAGTAGCAGCAGTAGTAGTAGTAGTTGCCATAGGAGGTGTAGCCGCCGTAATAGTAGAGTAATAATAATAGTAGTAGTAGTTATGGCTGAAGTAGTAGTATTCATAGTAGTTGTTGTTGTTATAGTATCACTAGTTGGATTTGAAGCACTAGGAGTAGTAGCTGTCATAGTTGTAGAAGTCACATTAGTAGCTGTAATAGTATGAGCAGTAGCTGTAGCTATAGTAGTGGTAGTATTAGTAGTGGCTATAATAGTATTAGTAGTTGCATAGTAGTTGAAGCCATAGCTGTAGTAGCAATAGAAGTAGCCACACTTGTAGTAGCCACAGTACTAATAGCAGTTGTAGGAGTTGCGATAGTTGGATTAGTAGTAGAAAGATTAGCAGTAGTAGCAAAAATAGTATTAGCAATAGTAGTTTTAGTAGTAGCAGTAATAGCAGTAGCAGTAGTAGTCATAGCAGAACTAGTACTAGATGTAGAAGTACTGGCTATAGTACCAATAGTAGTATTAGAAGTAGTAGCAGTAGTTGCAGTAGTAGCAGTAGCTTTTGTAGCAGTTGTAGAAGTAGTAACAGTAGTCATAGTAGTAGTAGAAGTAGTCATAATAGCAGTAGTAGAAATAGTAGTAGCGACTGTAGTAGCAGTAGTAGTAGTAGTAGTAATAGTACCTATAGTAGTTGTAGTTGCAATAGGAGCAGCAGTAGTAGTTATATGAGTAGTACTAGTAGTAGTTGTAGTAGTAGTAGTTATTATAGTAGTAGTTGTGGCGGTAGTAATAGTAGCTATAGTTCTAGCAGTAGCAGTAGTTGTAGTAGTTTTAGTAGTAGTAGTAGTACCAGTTGTAGTAGTAGCCATAGTGGTAGTAGCAGCTCTAGTACTAGCCATAGTGGTAGTAGTAGTAGCAGCAGTAGTAGTAGTAGCAGTTGTACCATTAGTAGCAGCAGCAGCAGTTGTAGTTGTAGTAGTAGTTAATACAACAGTACTAGTAATAGTAGCAAAAGTTATAGTAGTAGTAGCAGTAGTATCCACATAACTAGTAGTAGTAGAAGTATAGCAGCAGAAATAATAGTAGTAATTATATTAGTTGCAGTAGTTGCTGTAGTTGTAGTGGAAGTAGTATTAGTAGCAATAGTAGTAGTTGGAGCAGTTGTTGTAGCAGTAGCAGCAGCAGCAGTTGCAACAACATTATTATTATAAGTAGTAGCAGTCATAGTAGTACTAGTTGTAGTAGTTGTAGGTGTAGTAGTGGGAGTAATGATACTAATAGGAGTTGTGGTAGCAGTTGTAGCTGCAGTAGTAGCAGTGGTTGTTGCAGTTGAAGTAGCAGTAGTAATCGTAGCAGCAGCTGCAATAGTAGTAGCTATAGTAGTTATAGGAATAGAAGCAGTAGGATTACTAGCTATAGTACTAGTACCAGTAGTTGTGGTGTTGTAGTAGTAATAGTAGTTCTAGTAGTGGTAGTATTTGCAGTAGTAGTAGTATTAATAGCAGAAATAATAGTAGCAGTACTAGCACTAATAGTAGTAGTAATAGCAGTAGTAGTAGTAGTGGTTGTAGCAATAGTAGTAATAGAAATAGTAGTTATAGTAGTTGTAGTAGAAGTAGCATTAGTAGTAGTAGTAATATCACCCGTGGTAGTAGGAGTAGTAGTAGTAGTAACAATAGTAGTTGGAGTTGGGGTAGTAGTAGTACTAGTAGTAGTAATAATAGTAGTTGGATTTGTGGTAGTTCTAGTAGTAGTAGTAGTAGTGGAAATAGTAGTTGTAGCATCAGTAGTGGCTATCATTATAGGAGTAATAGTCATAGCAGAAGGAGTAGTAGTAGTGGTTGTCGTAGCAATGGTAGTTGTAGTAGTCGCATTAGGGATAGTAGTGATAGTAGAAGTCATAGGATTGGTAGTTGTAGCAGTTTTAGTTGAAGCAATAGTAGTTTGAGCAGAAGTAGTAGTAGAAGGAATAGTAGCAGAAGCAGTAGTGGTTGAAGTATTAGTAGTAGTACAAATAATAGTAGCAGTAGTAGTAGTTATAGTATTAGTAGTATTTGTAATAGTAGTAGTAGTAGTAGCAATAGCTGTAGTAGTAGTAGCCATAGTAGGCACAGTAGGAGTAGTAGTAGTTGCTGTTGTTGTAGTAGTAGTAGTAGTAGAAGTAGTAGCTGCAATAGTAGCAACATTAGTTATAGTCGTAGTAGTAGTAGTCATAGTAGTAGTAGTAGTAATAATAGTTGTAGTTGTAATAGTAGTAGCAACAGTAGTATTACAAATAGTAATAGTAGTCATTGCAGTAGTAGACATAAAAGTAACAGTAGTAGCAGTTGTAGTAATAGGATTGGTAGTAGCAATAGTACTAGCAATTGTTGAAATAGTAGTAGTAGTAGTAGTAGTAGCTATAGTATTAGTTGCAGCAGCAGTAGCTGCAACAGTAGTTGTGGCAGTAGTATTAGTAGTGATTGTAGTACTACTTGTAGTAGCAGTAGAACCATTTGTAGCAATAATAGTAACTATATTAGTCGTAGTAGTACTACTAGTTGTACCAAAATTAGTAGTATTAGCTACTGTAGTAGTAGCAGTAGTGGTAGTAGTTGTAGTGGTAGTAGTAATAGGATTAGTAGTATTAGCAATAGTCATAGTAGTGGTAGCAGTAGTAGTAGTAATAGCAGTTGCAGTAGTGGTTGTAGCTGTTGTAGCAGTAGTAGTGGTGGTGGTGGTAGTAGTAGTAGTCACAGTCGAAGTAGAATATGTAGTAATAGTAGTAGTATTAGTAGTAGAAGTTGTAGTAGTAGCAGTAGTTGTGTAGTAGTGGTAGTAGCAGTAGTAGCAACAGCAGTAGTAGTAGCGATGGATGAAGTAGTAGTAGTTGTGGTACTAGTAGTATTAGTGGTCGATTTTGTTGTTGTAGTATTAGTAGTAGTAGTAGTAGTAATTATGCTCTTACTAATAGTAGTAGTAGCAGCTAGGGTAATAGTAGTAGTTGTTGTAATACTACTAGTAGTAATAGTAATGGTGGCAGTAGTAGCAAAGTAGTAGCAATAGTAGTAATAGAAGTAGTACTAATAATAGTAGCGATTGTAGCAATAGTAATAATAGTAGTAGCAATTGTAGTAGTAGCAATTATAGTTGTTGTTGTAGTAGTAGTACTAGAAGTGACAGCAGCAATAGCAGTGGCATCAACAATAATAGAAGTTATAATAGTAGTAGTTGTAGTAGTAGAATTAGCAGTAGTAATAGTAGAAGCAGCTACTACAACAGTAGCAATAGTAGTAGTAGTAGTAGTAGTACTAGCTGTAGTAGAAGCAGAAGTAGTGGTAGTAGTAGTAGAAGTAGCAGTAGTAGTTGTAGCAGTAGCAGTGGTGGTAGTAGTAGTAGTTGCTCTAGTCGTAATAGTAGTAGTTCTTGTGGTAGCAATGGTAGTAGTAGTAGCAGTGGTACTAGTGGTAGTAATAATTATTATTGTAGTAACAGTATTAGTAATAGTAGCAGCAGTAGCAGCAGTAGTCGTAGTAGTTGTAACAGTAGTTTTAGCAGTACTTGCAGCACAGCAGTAGTAATAGTAGTAGCAGCAGCAGTAGTAGTAGTAGTAACAGTAGTACTAGTAGTAGTAGTAGTGGTAGTCATAGTAGTCGTAACTATAGTATTAGTCATTGTAGTTGTAGTAGTAGCAGTAGGAGTTGCTATAGTAGTGGTAGTAGTAGTTATCTGTAATAGTAGTAGTCACAGCAGGAGTGGCCGTAGTAGTAGTGGTAGTAGTAGAAGTAGTAGTAGTAGTGGTAGCTGGAGTAGTAGTAGCAGTATTAGTTGTAGTAGCAGCAGAAGTATTTGTAGTATTAGCAGTAGTAGCAGTAGTAGCCATAGGAGTTGTAGTAGTCGCAGTATTAGACAGAGTAGTAGTTGTAACCACAATAGTAGTAGCTGTAGTAGATGTAGGAGTAGTAGTAGTAGTAGTTATTATTGTTGTAGTAGTAAGGGTCATAGTAGTAGTAGCAGCAGCAAAATTAGTAGCAGTAGCAGCAGTAGTAGTAGGCGCAATAGTTTAAGTAGCAGTAGTTGTTATCATTGTAGTAGTTGTAGTAGTAGGAGTAGCTGCAGTAGGATTTGGAGCAAAAGAAGTGGTAGCAGTAGAAGTAGTTGTAGCATAATAAGTAGTAGTAGTAGCAGAAGTAGTAAAAGTAGCTATAGTAGTAGTACCATTATTAGCTGCAGTAGTAGTAGTAGAAGAGTAGTAGTTATCGCAGTAGTAGTGGTAGTAGTAGTATAAGTAAAAGTAACAGTAATAGTATTTGTAGTAGTAGTAGTAATATTAGTAATAGTAGCATTAGTAGTAGCAATAAAAAATGTAGCAGTCACATTAGTAGTTACAGTAGAAGTAGTAGAAATAGTAGTAGTCGTAGAAGTAGCTGAAGTAGCAGTAGTTGTGGTAGTAATAGTAGGTGTAGTAGTAGTAGTTGTTGTTGTAGCAGAATTAGTAGTAGTAGGAATATCTGAAGTAGTAGAAGTAGGAGCAGGTTTTGTTAGAGTAGTGGCCATAGCAGTTGCAGCAATTGTAGTAGTGGCAATAGCTACAGTGGTGCTACACTAGCTGTAGCTGTAGTTGCAGTAACAATAGTAGTTGTAGCAATAGTAGCATTAGCAATAGCATTAGTTCCAATAGTGGGTATAGTAGTAGAAATAGTAGTAGCGAAGGAAGTAGTGGCAATAACGGTATTAGTAGTAGTAGTAGCTATAGTTATAGCAGTAGTAGTAGCAATATTCGCAGTAGCATTGGTGGTAGTAGTACTAGTAGTAGTCGTAGTAGCAATAGTAGTTGCTATAGAAGTAATAGCGATCATAGTAGGAGGGGCAATAGTAGTTTTATAATTAGCCATGGTAGTAGTAGTAGTAGTGGTGGTTGCAGGAGGAGCACTATTAATAGAAGTTGGAATAGTACCAGCAGTAGTAGTTGTTATAGTAGCAGTAGTAGTAGAAGCAGTAATAGTAGATATAGTGGCAATTGTTGTTGTAGTAGTAGTAGTAGAAGTAGTAAAAGCCATGAAAGTAGTAGAAGTAGATGTTGTAGTAGTAGCAATAGGAGTAGCAGAAGTAGCAATAGTAGTAGTAGTAGTAGGAGTAGCAGAAGTAGCAATAGTAGTAGCAACAGTCGCAGTACCAGTACCAGTAGTAGACGTAGAATTAATACTACTAGTAGTAGCAATAGCTGTAGTAGCAGTAGCTGTAGCAGTAGTAGTAGTAGCAAAAGTAGTAGAAGTAGGTGTAGTTGTAGGACTAGCAGTAGTAGTAGTATTAGTACTCGCAATAGCTGTAGTAGTAGTACTAGTAGTTGTAGGAGCAGTATTAGTAGCAGTACTAGTAGTAGTCGCAGAAGTAGTAGCAGTAGTAACAGTAGTAGTAGTGATGGTGGTATAAATCATAGTAGTAGTTGTTGTTATTGTAGTAGTAGTGTTGTTGTTGTTGTTTTAGTAGTGGTAGTCATTGTTGTTATAGTAGTAGTAGCAGTAGTTGTAGTAGAGTAGTAATAGTCGTAGTAGTAGCTGTAGTTTGTAGTTGTAGTAGCATAATTGTTGTTGGGTAGTAGTAGTAGTAGTAGTACTAGCAGTAGTTGTAGTACTAGTAGTGTAGAAGCAGTAATAGTAGTTGTAGTAGTAGCAATAGTTGTAGTAGTAGTAGCAGTAGCAGGAGAAGTGGTAATAGTAGTTGTTGTAGCGGTGGTAGTAGAAGCTGTAATAGGAGTAGTAGTTGTAGAAGTAGTAGTTGTGGCATTAGTAATAGCAGAAGTAGTAGCAGAAGTAGTTTTAGTAGTAGTTGAAGTAGTAGTATTAGCTGAGGTGGTAGCAGAAATAGTAGTTGTAGTGGTAGCCATAGTTGTAGTATTTGATGAAGTAGCAGTAGCAGCAACAGTAGTAGTAGTTGAAGTAGTATTAGTAGTTGTACAAGTAGTAGTAGTAGTAGTAGTTGTTGTAGATGTAGCAGTAGTAGTAGCAGAAGTAGTAGCATAGGTAGCAGTAGTAGTAGTAACAGTAGTAGTTGCGGTAGTGGTGGATTGGCCCCACAGGAGGATAACGTGCAATGGTCCGCATATCCCAACCCTGGGAGTTCCAGCGTTTCTCCCCGGTTGGACTTGTTTTTTCATAGAGCGGCCCAAGTAATGTCCCCAGATTTGGGATGTAGTTTCGGGCATAATTCAGAATCCCGAGCCAGGCTCGGAGGCCTTTTGTTGTCATGAGCTCCTGCTCTTGGAATGTTGCGATCTTTTTAATGATGTGGGGCTGTAGTCTGATTCGCTGATTACCAAGGACTGCCCCTAGAAACTCCACTTCAGAGACCGCTAGCTTCATTTTGGTTGGGCTAAGGATAAGCCCATGAGTCTTGCAGATCTGAAGCATAATCTGCAAGTGCTGTTCATGCTCAGCTGTCGAGGACGAGAAGACCCAGATGTCATCAATATATACGGCGATGAAGTCTTCTGTCCCTTTGAAGCAATAGTCCATCTTCCTTTGGAAGAGGGCAGGTGCATTCTTGAGACCGAATGGCATGACAAGCCATTCGTATAATCCGTCTGGTACCCAGAACGCTGTCCATTCTACGGAATCAGGGTGCATAGCCACTTGATGAAATCCTGACTTTAAGTCAAACTTAGAGTAGATTGTGCTCCTACTCACCTTCCGTAGAATGGTGTTGATCCCTGGTAGGCTATACTGGTCCTTGTTGGTAATATCATTGAGGCGTCAGTAATTAAATACCATTCGCTCCTTCCCTTCAATTTATTTGCCGGTATGAGGATCAATATAGGTGCCGGAATTGACAATGATCGCGGTCGTGCGATTCCGGCTTTTGCTGGAACGGATAACGCCAAGGTCCAAGAGAGCTCTGACATGTTTGGCATAGGCTGCTTTGGCTTGTGGGGTGATATGCTTCAGAGGCCGGTCCTCAATAATGAAGTCCGGGTTCTTAATGTCCAGCTGGCATAATTCCTTGTTCTTGGCCCAATGCTTGAGTGGGTTGTCACCAATATAACCTTGTTGTCGGAGCTCATCCAGTATGGAGTTGAACTTGCTGGTGAGATTTTGTCTTGGTTGCTGTGCAGCTGAATACTGTACTGCTTCGTGGATTTGTAGATACTCATCCTCTTCCAGTTCCAATTCTTCAATTGCTGCTGCTGTGGGGACAGAGGGAAGAGTATGGATTGTGGTTACATTCTTGTAAAACGTAACCGTGTTGCCTTCAATGCGGACGCCACCCTGCATGGCGCGAATGAAGTTACAGCCTAGGATCATTTGGATATCCTCCCCTAGTTTCATAGGGAAGGCATACGTATAAGGGATCCTGAATCCATTCTCCCCGATCAGCATACGGCCGAATTTTAGTTTTTTGTGGGCCGAGGTTCGTGAGTTGATGCCGCTGAAATGTAACAGGAAGGGATTATCTTCCAAGGCATCAGCAGGGGCTACTCCTTGGTCGGCACAACATGTCGTTGCCCTACTCCTTGGTCGACACAACATGTCGTTGCCCCTGTATCAAGGATTGCATTTACCTCAAATGGCACAACGTTGGGGATATCAAACTTCACCTCTAGATTGTACAGCATGTTCTTCGTTCGCCTTGGTTGTGGCGGCATCCGTGCTTCCGCAGCGAGGAGTTTTTGTGTTGTGTCGACGAGGAAAACATTCAGGTCGTTCGCGTCGTCATCATCGATGGCTCCCACCATGCTTTCGAGGGCGAGGGGCACCGCTGGGGGCTGGATGGCGCCGGGCGCGCTGCGGAGCCGGTGAAGTTCCCGCTGTAGGTCAAGTCGCTCGAGCACCATGCGCTCCAAGTCCATGGTGACATTTTCGAGCTCGTGATACTTATGCTGCCACATCGCAGCTTCTTGTTGCCAATGGTGATTTTCCTGTTGAATACGGAGGAGGCGTTGCTGGAGAGCCTCTTTCTCATCTTGAGGAAGGGCGAGTTGTTGGTGTAACTGCTTCTTTTCCCCTTCACAAGTAGAAATATAAGTTTGTTGCTCAAGTACTTAATCGGTGGAATTGTACCTTGGAAGGGAGGCCTGGGCAACTGGAATTCGTTCGTCAAAATAATACGAGTTGCACCGTCCACAGACCATCAGCTAGCAGGTTGGGCAGTGCATGCGGTAACATTTTTGAGAAGGCGCCTGGCAGCAGCAGCACTGCTCGTAGGCGTCAGGCACGTCTTGATTCACCTCCCACATGTGCCTACACTCTACAAATCGTCTCAAACAGTAAGCTGAAGTTTATTCATCTTGGAGTTCTGCAGGTTCGCCTGCAAATTGTACATCGACATGCTGAGGGTACGATGGCACTTGTTGTATTTCGCGACAACCACTGGCATGGTAACAAAGCGCTGATTGCCACCATGGAAGTCGACCTTACACAGGGAAGTTAGCTGGTGTATATTATCCCAGATATGTTGCTTGCAATTGGGGATTTTTGTAGGAATATTCAAATCTCCGTTCTAACTCGGGGATATGACACCTGGCGATGTGGTGAGGTGAATATACTCATCACCCGAGGACATATTGGGCGTCTTTCGAATACCCCAAACGTGGCCTTTGCTTATGAGGTCACAGGAGTGATTGACTATCTAGCTAGCCATGGTATTCGTGCTCTCCCTGGAAAGCAGTATTCAACGGCACAATTATGCGGAATGAATTGGCTTCTCCAGCCTTCCCGTATCACGCCAGTATGACTAGCACCAACAGAAGTTGCATGTCACACACTATTGGATGGACGAATTTCCCTCAGCTTCAATCAGTACTCCTCCCTTACTGACCCTGAAGAAAAGGAGGAGGATGAAGTTATTGCCATCCTACTTCATGAACTGCAAGCAGCGAAACCAGAAGGAAGATGGGATACCCTGGGAGAGCCCAGTGGTAAATTTGACTATTATGTCAGGTACTCAGCACCTCCCTCTTTCTTGGCACCTGTCCCTCTTACCCCAACAGGTTGGGATGTCACTCCTAGTGACATGGAGCCGCAGAGCACCACGGGACAATAGCCTGCCAGCACCATGGGAGTCAAGCAACAATAATCAACGCGCAAAGTGATGCCAGCTCGGAAGTGGCAACGACGTCTTGCTCAGCAGCATACAAAAGGATAACAGATGTGGCAGCCCATAGGAAGTAGAACCCAGACTTCCCCAAGCGGAACCCATGCAGGAGATACATGCCCAGGGGCCTCTGTACTCCGGTCCATGGACTCTTCGCAAGAGGAAACTGGTGACAACTTCCCTCTCTTAGCCACCTGGTGTCAGGAGGACAGCACTGACCCACATGATGATCACAAAGAATACTGTGAGTATTTGCAGTATTATGCTGGTTTCAGAGACACCAAACTCATTGCCACTTTCGGTGAAGACAACTGGGGTATGGAGTATCCCCAGCGAGCACCACAACTGGCACAACCAACAGAGCGGCTGTGCTCGTCCTCTGCTGTCTCAGACTACAGGCCCCCGGTCGACTCAACCATGGGTCCTGTCAACTATCCTCCAGCTGCGAGACCCACGGAACCCGGTCCAAGCCAGGGACCGACAGCTGGAAGCTATGTGCCAAAAAATCTGAGGTTCAAAGCCAAAAACACCTCAGAATGGTGGAATCTCCCTTCTGCCCAACAACAATCAGGAGCAATCTTCGTCATGCCCCTGCAAATCGGGCAATTTAATGAGGTCTTTATGCGTTGGGAGTCCATCACCAAAAACACAGGTGCTCTCCAAGGATTCACAGATCCTCGGACAAAAACTGAGTTTATTGAAAACTTACTCGGAGAATCAGAAAAGCTAGCATGGATCCAATGGCGGATGGCCTATCCGATGGAATACCAGCACCTGTTGGATCATGCAGATGGTGCGGACGGAACTCAAAATATTCTGTCACAAATACGAACCATCTTCGCCCTGGAGGATCCCTACCAAGGCTCGACGGCTATCCAAGAAAAGGCCTACAGTGATCTAGAGCGAC
Organism: Trichopus zeylanicus subsp. travancoricus; assembly: GCA_005019695.1. Classification (NCBI taxonomy): domain Eukaryota; kingdom Viridiplantae; phylum Streptophyta; class Magnoliopsida; order Dioscoreales; family Dioscoreaceae; genus Trichopus; species Trichopus zeylanicus. The sequence continues at coordinate 17,564 of RXID01008603.1, forward strand.
TATCCTGCCAGAATTTACGGGATATCATCCCGTTCCTCAATGATTACATGCAGGTTGCTTCCAAAACTGGTCGGCTGTTTACCGGCCCTGAATTATCAGAGAAGCTGTGGTCAAAGATGCCTGGAAATATCGGCAAATAGATTAAAGCAGCTTTTGAAACGAAACACCCAGGTAACACTATTGGTGTTTATCCATGGATTCTCTTTACTTATAAGTATTTAGAAGAAGCCTTCAAAGAAGCGGCCTTCACACGGGCCTTCAAGGACTTCTCATTCTGCCAGGATATACCCATCCAAGGGTATTATCAACGACCCAAACGAAAGTATGGTATCAGACGGTACACTACTTATAAAGGAAAACCACATCCCTCACATGCAAGGATTGAGAAAAAGAAGCACCTGATCCGAAACAGGCGGTGTCGGTGCTTCTTGTGTGGTGAAGAGGGACATTTTGCCCGGGAATGCCCCAATGAGCGACGCAACGTCAAACACGTCGCCATGTTTGAACAACTTGACCTCCCAGCAGACTGTGAGATTGTGTCTGTCCAAGAAGGTGACGACCCCAGTGATGCTATTTATAGCATTTCCGAAGGAGAGGAAGACACGGCAGTCTTGGAGGAAAAGCTTTTTATGTTCCGGGAAGAAGATCGGACATGGTGGATTGGCCCCACAGGAGGATACCGTGCTATGGTCCGCGTATCCCAACAGCAATATGAGTGTAGGCACATGTGGGAGGTGAATCAAGACGTGCCGGAGGCCTACGAGCAGTGCTGCTGCTGCCAGGCGCCTTCTCAAAAATGCTACCGCATGCACTGCGCAACCTGCCAGCTGATGGTCTGTGGATGGTGCAGCTCGTATTACTTTGACAAATGAATTCCAGTTGCCCAGGCCTCCCTTCCAAGGTACAATTCAACCGATTTAGTACTTGAGCAACAAACTTATATTTCTGCTTGTGAAGGGGAAAATAAGCAGTTACACCAACAACTCACCCTTGCTCAAGATGAGAAAGAGGCTCTCGAGCAACGTCTCCTCCGTATTCAACAGGAAAATCACCAATGGCAACAAGAAGCTGCGAAGTGGCAGCATAAGTATCACGAGCTTGAAAATGCCACCATGGACCTAGATCGCATGGTGCTCGAGCGACTTGACCTACAGCGGGAACTTCACCGGCTCTGCAGCGCGCCCGCCGCCATCCAGCCCCTGGCGGAGCCCCTCGCCCTCGAAAGCGTGGTGGGAGCCATCGACGACGATGATGCAAATGACCTGAATGTTTTCCTCATCGACACAACAAAAAACTCCTCGCTGCGGAAGCACGGGTGCCGCCACAACCAAGGCAAATGAAGAACATGCTGTACAATCTCAAGGTGAAGTTTGATATCCCCAACGTTGTGCCATTTGAGGTATATGCAATCCTTGATACAGGGGCAATGACCTGTTGTGTCGACCAAGGTGCAGGCCCTGTTGATGCCTTGGAAAATAATCCCTTCCTGGTACATTTCGGCGGCATCAACTTACGAACCACGGCCAAAAAAAAACTAAAATTCGGCCGTATGCTGATCGGGGAGAATGGCTTCAGGATCCCTTATACGTATGCCTTCCCTATGAAACTAGGGGAGGATATCCAAATGATCCTAGGCTTTAACTTCATCCGCACCATGGAGGGCGGTGTCCGCATTGAAGGCAACACGGTTACGTTTTACAAGAACGTAACCACAATCCATACTCTTCCCTCTGTCCCCACCGTAGCAGCAATTGAAGAATTAGAACTCGAAGAGGTTGAGTATCTACAAATCGAAGAAGTAGTACAGTATTCAGCTGCACAGCAACCAATGCAAAATCTCACCAGTAAGCTGAACTCCATACTGGATGAGCTCCGACAATAGGGTTATTTTGGTGACAACCCACTCAAGCATTGTGCCAAGAACAAGGTATTATGCCAGTTGTACATTAAGAACCCAGACTTCATTATTGAGGACCGGCCTCTGAAGCATATCACCCCACAAGCCAAAGCAGCCTATGACAAACATGTCAGAGCTCTCTTGGACCTTGGCGTTATCCGTCCCAGCAAAAGCCGGCATCGCACAACCGCGATCATTGTCAATTCCGGCACCTATGTTGATCCTCAGACTGGCCAAGAAATTTAAGGGCAGGAGCGAATGGTATTTAATTATCGACGCCTCAATGATATTACCAACAAGGACCAGTATAGCCTACCAGCGATCAACACCATTCTACGAAAGGTGAGTAGGAGCATAATCTACTCTATGTTTGACTTAAAGTCAGGATTTCATCAAGTGGCTATGCACCCTGATTTCGTAGAATGGACAGCGTTCTGGGTACCAGACGGATTATACGAATGGCTTGTCATGCCATTCGGTCTCAAGAATGCACCTGCCAACTTCCAAAGGAAGATGGACAATTGCTTCAAAGGGACAGAAGACTTCATCGCCGTATATATTGATGACATCTCGGTCTTCTCGTCCTGGATAGCTGAGCATGAACAACACTTGCAGATTATGCTTCAGATCTGCAAGACTCATGGGCTTATCCTTAGCCCAACCAAAATGAAGCTAGCGGTCTCTGAAGTGGAGTTTCTATGGGCAATCCTTGGTAATCAGCGAATCAGACTACAGCCCCATATCATTAAAAAGATCGCAACATGCCAAGAGCAGGAGCTCATGACAACAAAAGGCCTCCGAGCCTGGCTCGGGATTCTGAATTATGCCCAAAACTACATCCCAAATCTGGGGACATTACTTGGGCCGCTCTGTGCAAAAACAAGTCCAATCGGGGAGAAATGCTGGAACTCCTAGGATTGGGACTTAGTCACAAAAATCTAGGCTCTGGTACAACAACTGCCTGATCTTGACCTACCAACAGACAATAGTTACATAATCCTAGACAGATGGCTGTATGACAGGCTGGGGCGTGGTAAACAAATGGAAACCCCAAAAATTTGACCCCAAATCTGCTGAAAGGGTATGCGCCTATGCTAGCGGCAAGTTCCAACCAATGAAGTCTACTATAGATGCGAAACTATTTGCCATTATGAATTCACCGGAGGCACTCAAAATCTACTATCTGGATAAAGCCGAGCTGACAATCCGTACGGATTGCCAGGCAATTATTAGCTTCTTCAACAAATCGGCTAACAACAAGCCTTCCTGCATACGCTGGCTCACCTTCACTGATTACATCACAGGCACAGGGCTTACCATCCAGTTTGAACACATCGACGGAGGCAACAACCAATTGGCTGATACCCTCTCTCGCTTAATCACTTCCCTTATCATTTCAGGATGGCCTGTAGTCACAGATCTGGAGGCCCTCAGTCTACTAGCTACGCACTTGCAGCAAGCTCCACAGGCAGCCCCTCAAGCAAGGCAGAAGCACGTAGCAGCAGCCAAAACCTTGTGCGCCAGTATGAACAGCAACTACACCGCCTACGGGACCTCCCTACATCCCTTGCCACCTATGACGACACTAGGAGAAAGCTTCAGCAACTGGAACGGCAGAGTGCCCAGGAAGCACTTACCGCTCTACAACAATTGTGTGCCCTGCACGCCCTCAAACTGACTGAAGCCACAAAGCGCGCAAGGCGCAAAACCACGGGCAATTTTTGGGCCTAGTGGCATCCTGTTATGACTCAGATCGACACTCAACTCGGCACGACAGTCAAACTCATGGCTGACTCAGTACAGTGGTTGCCCGCCTTTCTATTCTAAATAGGATTGCTCAACCTTGCGCTCGAAGGAAAGCATCAACTTGCACCAGAAGAAAGGAATAAAGGAAAAGATAAGATGCCCTGGAGCATCTTCTCCCCCTTTGTGTAAAGTAGCTTTGTAAAAGTTGCTTTTGACTTTAGCTTTGTAAAAGTGGCTTTGCCAGATGCATTCTTATCGCATCTGCTAGGGCACTTCGTTTCTATATAAATCTTCCTCAGGCCTTCTGAAGGCTCATCGAGGAATTTGTGTTCATAGTCATTCCTTTGTTCAGAGTGTGTTCATACCTTCAATACCCAAATCTAGCTTTTAGTACAAATAGCTGAGACCTTAAGAGAAATTCAAGCGGACACCCGGTTCCTCAGAACGCTACAAAAGAAGAACCCTGTTCTTTCGGATTCTTTACTCACAAGACTAGAGAACTTGTCTCTCAGCCCCAAAACCAGACCCCCCGAACCACGCGGGAGACTCCTTGTGAAGAAAGATCCGTTATTAATTTTGCAGGAAGAACAAGCCAAACTTAATGGCAACATCGTAGACCATCCTGCAGCAGGAACAACTACCCAAGCCCCTAGTCGAGGACCAAATTAGGGGGTACAGGCGCAATAAACGCCGGCTGTACAACACACAGCAAGCCACGCGACGGATGCTCCGTCGGCTAGCAGGGCAACCTGCTTCTCAGCACATCCTGGAGCAGCACCTTGATCCCCAGGAACAGCTCTGGCTACCTATGCGGGAGCGGACAGCTATCGCCCCCACCAAAGTATTGTATCACTCTCGAACGGACGATGAGCACCACCGAGTGTATATGCATCGTTCGGAAGAGTCCATCAGCTGCGTAGGAGACGCACAAGTGGACCAGAATTTTATCCAAGAAGAGAGTTACCAGCAACTCTTAAATAGTAAGCTGAAGTTTATTCATCTTGGAGTTCTGCAGGTCCGCCTGCAAATCTTACGTCGACATGCTAAGGGTACGATGGCACTTGTTGTCTTTCACGACAACCGCTGGCATGGTGACAAAGCGCTGATTGCCACCATGGAAGTCGACCTTACACAGGGAAGTTAGCTGGTGTATATTATCCCAGATATGATGCTTACAATTGGGGATTTTTGCAGGAATATTCAAATCTCCCTTCTAACTCGGGGATATGACACCTGGCGGTGTGGTGAGGCGAATATACTCATCACCCGAGGACTTATTGGGCGTCTTTCGAATACCCCAAACGTGGCCTTCGCTTATGAGGTCACAGGAGTGATTGACTATCTAGCTAACCACGATATTCGTGCCCTCCCTAGAAAGCAGTATTCAACGGCACAATTATGCGGAATGAATTGGCTTCTCCAGCCTTCCCGTATCACCCCAGTACGACTAGCACCAACAGAAGTCGCATGTCACACAATGTTGGATGGACGAATTTCCCTCAGCTTCAATCAGTACTCCTCCCTTCTTGACCCTGAAGAAAAGGAGGAGGATGAAGTTATTGCCATCCTGCTTCACGAACTGCAAGCAGCAAAACCAGAAGAAAGATGGGATACCCTGGGAGAGCCCAGTGGTAAATTTGACTATTATGTCAGGTACTCAACACCTCCCTCTTTCTGGGCACCTGTCCCTCTTACCCCAACAGGCTGGGATGTCACTCCTAGTGACATGGAGCCGCAGAGCACCATGGGACAGTAGCCTGCCATCACCATGGGAGTCAAGCAGCAACAATCAACCCGCAAAGTGATGCCAGCTCGGAAGTGGCGACGACGTCTTGCTCAGCAGCATACAAAATGACAACAGATGTGGTAGCCCATAGGAAGTAGAAACCAGACTTCCCCAAGCGGAACCCATGCAGGAGATACACGCCCAGTGGCCTCTGTACTCCAGTCCATGGACTCTCCGCAAGAGGAAACTGGTGACAACTTCCCTCTCTTAGCCACCTGGCGTCAGGAGGACAGCTCTGACCCACATGATGATCCCGAACAATACTATGAGTATTTGCATTATTATGCTGGTTTCAGAGACACCGAACTCATTGCCACTTTCGGTGAAGACAACTGGGGTGTGGAGTATCCCCAGCGAGCACCACAACTGGCACAACCAACAGAGCAGCGGTGCTCGTCCTCTGCTGTCTCCGACTACAGGCCCCCGGTGGACTCAACCATGGGTCCTGTCAACTATCCTCCAGCTGCGAGACCCACGGAACCCGGTCCAAGCCAGGGACTGACAGCTGGAAGCTATGTGCCAAAAAATCTGAGGTTCAAAGCCAAAAATGCCTCAGAATGGTGGAATCTCCCTTCTGGCCAACAACAATCAGGAGCAATCTTCGTCATGCCCCTGCAAATCGGTCAATTTAATGAGGTCTTTATGTGTTGGGAGTCCATTACCAAAAACACAGGTGCTCTCCAAGGATTCAAGATCCCCGGACAAAAACCAAGTCTATTGAAAACTTACTCGGAGAATCAGAAAAGCTAGCATGGATCCAATGGCGGATGGCCTATCCGATGGAATACCATCACCTGTTGGATCATGCAGATGGTGCGGACGGAACTCAAAATATTCTGTCACAAATACGAACCATCTTCGCCCTGGAGGATCCGTATCAAGGCTCATCGGTTATCCAAGAAGAGGCCTAGAGGGATCTAGAGCGACTATCCTGCTGGAATTTACGGGATATTATCCTGTTCCTTAATGATTACATGCAGGTTGCCTCCAGAACTGGTTGGCTGTTTACTGGCCCTGAATTATCAGAGAAGCTGTGGTCAAAGATGCCTAGAAATATCGGCAAAAAGATTAAAGCAGCTTTTGAAACGAAACACCCAGGTAACACTATTGGTGTTTATCCACGGATTCTCTTTACTTATAAGTATTTAGAAGAATCCTGCAAAGAAGCGGCCTTCTCACGGGCCTTGAAGGACCTCTCATTCTGCAAGGATATACCCATCCCTGGGTATTATTAACGACCCAAAGGAAAGTTTGGTGTCTGACGGTCCACTACTTATAAGGGAAAACCACATCCCTCACATGCAAGGATTGAGAAAAAGAAGCACCTGATCCGAAACAAGCGGTGTCGGTGCTTCCTGTGTGGTGAAGAGGGACATTTTGCCCGGGAATGCCCCAATGAGCGACGCAACGTCAAACGCGTCGCCATGTTTGAACAACTTGACCTCCCAGCAGACTGTGAGATTGTGTCCGTCCAAGAAGGTGACGACCCCAGTGATGCTATTTATAGCATTTCCGAAGGAGAGGAAGACACGGCAGTCTTGGAGGAAAAGCTTTTTATGTCCCGGGAAGAAGATCGGACATGGTGGATTGGCCCCACAGGTGGATACCGTGCAATGGTCCGCGTATCCCAACAGCAATACGAGTGTAGGCACATGTGGGAGGTGAATCAAGACGTGCCGGATGCCTACGAGCAGTGCTGCTGCTGCCAAGCGCCTTCTCAAAAATGCTACCGCATGCACTGCCCAACCTGGCAGCTGATGGTCTGTGGATGGTGCAGCTCGTATTATTTTGACAAACGAATTCCAGTTGCCCAGGCCTCCCTTCCAAGGTACAATTCCACCGATTTAGTACTTGAGCAACAAACTTATATTTCTGCTTGTGAAGGGGAAAAGAAGCAGTTACACCAACAACTCGCCCTTGCTCAAGATGAGAAAGAAGCTCTCGAGCAACGCCTCCACCGTATTCAATAGGAAAATCACCATTGGTAACAAGAAGCTGCGAAGTGGCAGCATAAGTATCACGAGCTTGAAAATGTCACCATGGACCTGGATCGCATGGTGCTCGAGCGACTTGACCTACAGCGGGAACTTCACCGGCTCCGCAGTGCGCCAGCCGCCTTCCAGCCCCCGGCAGCGCCCCTAGCCCTCGAAAGCGTGGTGGGAGCCATCGACGATGATGATGCGAACGACTTGAATGTTTTCCTCATCGACACAACACAAAAACTCCTCACAGTGGAAGCACAGGTGCCGCCACAACCAAGGCGAACGAAGAACATGCTGTACAATCCCAAGGTGAAGTTTGATATCCCCAACGTTGTGCCATTTGAGGTAAATGTAATCCTTGATACAGGGGCAACAACCTGTTGTGTCGACCAAGGAGCAGCCCCTGCTGATGCCTTGGAAGATAATCCCTTCCTGGTACATTTCAGCAGCATCAACTCACGAACCTCAGCCAACAAAAAACTAAAATTCGGTCGTATGCTGATCGGGGAGAATGGCTTCAGGATCCCTTATACGTATGCCTTCCCTATGAAACTAGGGGAGGATATCCAAATGATCCTAGGCTGTAACTTCATCCACGCCATGCAGGGCAGCATCCGCATTGAAGGCAACACGGTTACGTTTTACAAGAACGTAACCACAATCCATACTCTTCCTTCTGTCCCCACGGCAGCAGCAATTGAAGAATTGGAACTGGAAGAGGATGAGTATCTACAAATCCAAGAAGTAGTACAGTATTCAGCTGCACAGCAACCAAGGCAAAATCTCACCAGTAAGCTGAACTCCATACTGGCTGAGCTCCGACAACAGGGTTATATTGGCGATAACCCACTCAAGCATTGGGCCAAGAACAAGGTATTATGCCAGCTGGACATTAAGAACCCGGACTTCATTATTGGGGACCGGCCTCTGAAGCATATCACCCCACAAGCCAAAGCAGCCTATGCCAAACATGTCAGAGCTCTCTTGGACCTTGGCGTTATCCGTCCCAGCAAAAGCCGGCATCGCACAACCGCGATCATTGTCAATTTCGGCACCTATGTTGATCCTCATACTGGCCAAGAAATTAAAGGGAAGGAGCGAATGGTATTTAATTACCGACGCCTCAATGATATTAGCAACAAGGACCAGTATAGCCTACCAGGGATCAACACCATTCTACGGAAGGTGAGTAGGAGCACAATCTACTCTAAGTTTGACTTAAAGTCAGGATTTCATCAAGTGGCTATGCACCCTGATTCCGTAGAATGGACAGCATTCTGGGTACCAGGCGGATTATACGAATGGCTTGTCATGCCATTCGGTCTCAAGAATGCACCTGCCATCTTCCAAAGGAAGATGGACTGTTGCTTCAAAGGGACCGAAGACTTCATCGCCGTATATATTGATAACATCTTGGTCTTCTCGTCCTCGATAGCTGGGCACGAATAGCACTTGCAGATTATGCTTCAGATCTGCAAGACTCATTGGCTTATCCTTAGCCAAACCAAAATGCAGCTAGCGGTCTCTGAAGTGGAGTTTCTAGGGGCAGTCCTTGGTAATCAGTGAATCAGACTACAGCCCCATATCATTAAAAAGATCGCAACATGCCAAGAGCAGGAGCTCATGACAACAAAAGGCCTCCGAGCCTGGCTCGGGATTCTGAATTATGCCCGAAACTACATCCCAAATCTGGGGACATTACTTGGGCCGCTCTATGCAAAAACAAGTCCAACCGGGGAGAAACGCTGGAACTCCCAGGATTGGGACTTAGTCACAAAAATCAAGGCTCTGGTACAACAACTGCCTGATCTTGAATTACCACCAGACAACAGTTACATGATCCTAGGGACAGATGGCTGTATGACAGGTTGGGGCGGGGTAAGCAAATGGAAACCCCAGAAATTTGACCCCAAATCTGCTGAAAGGGTATGCGCCTATGCTAGCGGCAAGTTCCAACCAATGAAGTCTACTATAGATGCGAAACTATTTGCCATTATGAATTCACCGGAGGCACTCAAAATCTACTATCTGGATAATGCCGAGCTGACAATCTGTACGGATTGCCAGGCAATTATTAGCTTCTTCAACAAATCAGCTAACAACAAGCCTTCTTGCATACGCTGGCTCGCCTTCACTGATTACATCACAGGCACAGGGCCTACCATCCAGTTTGAACACATCGACGGAGGGGACAACCAATTGGCTGATACCCTCTCTCGCTTAATCACTTCCCTTATCATTTTAGGATGGCCTGTAGTCACAGATCTGGAGGCCCTCAGTCTACTAGCTATGCACTTGCAGCAAGCTCCACAGGCAGCCCCTCAAGGAACGCAGAAGCACCTAGCAGCAGCCAAAAGCTTGTGTGCCAGTATGAACAGCAACTACACCGCCTACGGGACCTCCCTACGTCCCTTGCCACCTATGACGACACAAGGAGAAAGCTTCAGCAACTAGAACGGCAGAGTGCCCAGGAAGCACTTACCGCTCTACAACAATTACGTGCCCTGCACGCCCTCAAACTGACTGAAGCCACAAAGTGCGTAAGGCACAAAACCACGGGCAATTTCTGGGCCTAGTGGCTTCCTGTTATGACTCAGATCGACACTCAACTCGGCACGGCAGTCAAACTCACGGCTGACTCAGCACAGCGGCTGCCCGCCTTTCTGTTCTAAACAGGATTGCTCAACCTTGCGCTCGAAGGAAAGCATCAACTTGCGCCAGAAGAAAGGAATAAAGGAAAAGATAAGATGCCCTGGAGCATCTTCTCCCCCTTTGTGTAAAGTAGCTTTGTAAAAGTAGCTTTTGACTTTAGCTTTGTAAAAGTGGCTTTGCTAGATGCGTTCTTATCGCATCTGCTAGGGCACTTCGTTTCTATATAAATTTTCCTCAGGCCTTTTGAAGGCTCATCGAGGAATTTGTGTTCATAGTCATTCCTTTGTTCAGAGTGTGTTCATACCTTCCGCCAAAAAAAAAAAAAAAGACCAAAGGTATGAAGCGGAAGGTATGAACAAATTTTTTTTTTTTGCAGGAATATTCAAATCTCCCTTCTAACTCAGGGATATGACACCTGGTGGTGTGGTGAGGCGAATATACTCATCACCCGAGGACTTATTGGGCGTCTTTCGAATACCCCAAACATGGCCTTTGCTTATGAGGTCACAGGAGTATGAAGCGGAAGGTATGAAGCGGGAGGTATGAACACACTCTGAACAAAGGAATGACTATGAACACAAATTCCTCGATGAGCCTTCAGAAGGCCTGAGGAAGATTTATATAGAAACGAAGTGCCCTAGCAGATGCGATAAGAACGCATCTGGCAAAGCCACTTTTACAAAGCTAAAGTCAAAAGCTACTTTTACAAAGCTACTTTACACAAAGGGGGAGAAGATGCTCCAGGGCATCTTATCTTTTCCTTTATTCCTTTCTTCTGGCGCAAGTTGATGCTTTCCTTCGAGCGCAAGGTTGAGCAATCCTTTTTAGAACAGAAAGGCGGGAAGCCACTGTGCTGAGTCAGCCGTGAGTTTGACTACCGTGCCGAGTTGATTGTCGATCTGAGTCATAACAGGAAGCCACTAGGGCGCTTTGTGGCTTTAGTCAGTTTGAGGGCGTGCAGGGCACGCAATTATTGTAGAGCGGTAAGTGCTTCCTGGGCACTCTGCCGTTCCAGTTGCTGAAGCTTTCTCCTTGTGTTGTCATAGGTGGCAAGGGACGTAGGGAGGTCCCGTAGGCGGTGTAGTTGCTGTTCATACCGGCACACAAGGTTTTGGCTGCTGCTACGTGCTTCTGCCTTCCTTGAGGGGCTGCCTGTGGAGCTTGCTGCAAGTGCGTAGCTAGTAGACTGAGGGCCTCCAGATCTGCGACTACAGGCCATCCTGAAACGATAAGGGAAGTGATTAAGCGAGAGATGGTCTCAGCCAATTGGTTGTCCTCTCCGTCGATGTGTTCAAACTGGATGGAAAGCCCTGTGCCTGTGATGTAATCAGTGAAGGCGAACCAACGTATGCGGGAAGGCTTGTTGTTAGCCGATTTGTAGAAGAAGCTAATAATTGCCTGGCAGTCCGTACGGATTGTCAGCTCGGCTTTATCCAGATAGTAGATTTTGAGTGCCTCCAGTGAATTCATAATGGCAAATAGTTTCGCTTCTATAGTAGACTTCATTGGTTGGAACTTGCCGGTAGCATAGGCGCATACCCTTTTAGCAGATTTGGGGTCAAATTTCTGGGGTTTCCATTTGCATACCCCGCCCCAGCCTGTCATATAGCCATTTGTCTCTAGGATCATGTAACTGCTGTCTGGTGGTAGTTCAAGATCAGGCAGTTGTTGTACCAGAGCCTTGATTTTTGTGACTAATTCCCAATCCTGGGAGTTCCAGCGTTTCTCCCCGGTTGAACTTGTTTTTGCATAGAGCAGCCCAAGTAATATCCCCAGATTTGGGATGTAGTTTCGGGCATAATTCAGAATCCCGAGCCAGGCTCGGAGGCCTTTTGTTGTCATGAGCTCCTGCTCTTGGCATGTTGCCATCTTTTTAATGATATGGGGCTGTAGTCTGATTCGCTGATTACCAAGGATTGCCCCTAGGAACTCCACTTCAGAGACCGCTAGCTTCATTTTGGTTGGGCTAAGGATAAGCCCATGAGTCTTGCAGATCTGAAGCATAATCTGCAAGTGTTGTTCATGCTCAGCTGTCGAGGACGAGAAGACCAAGTTGTCATCAATATATACGACGATGAAGTCTTCTGTCCCTTTGAAGCAATAGTCCATCTTCCTTTGGAAGATGGCAGGTGCATTCTTGAGACCGAATGGCATGACAAGCCATTCGTATAATTCGTCTGGTACCGAGAATGCTGTCCATTCTACGGAATCAGGGTGCATAGCCACTTGATGAAATCCTGACTTTAAGTCAAACTTAGAGTAGATTGTGCTCCTACTCACCTTCCGTAGAATGGTGTTGATCCCTGGTAGGCTATACTGGTCCTTGTTGCTAATATCATTGAGGCGTCGATAATTAAATACCATTCGCTCCTTCCCTTTAATTTCTTGGCCAGTATGAGGATCAACATAGGTGCCGGAATTGACAATGATCGCGGTTGTGCGATGCCGGCTTTTGCTGGGACGGATAACGCCAAGGTCCAAGAGATCTCTGACATGTTTGGCATAGGCTGCTTTGGCTTGTGGGGTGATATGCTTCAGAGGCTGGTCCTCAATAATGAAATTCGGGTTCTTAATGTCCAGCTAGCATAATACCTTGTTCTTGGCCCAATGTTTGAGCGGGTTGTCACCAATATAACCCTGTTGTCCGAGCTCATCCAGTATGGAGTTCAGCTTACTGGTGAGATTTTGCCTTGGTTGCTGTGCAGCTGAATACTGTACTGCTTCTTGGATTTGTAGATACTCATCATCTTCCAGTTCCAATTCTTCAATTGCTACTGCCGTGGGGATAGAGGGAAGAGTATGGATTGTGGTTACATTCTTGTAAAACGTAACCGTGTTGCCTTCAATGTGGACGCCACCCTGCATGGCCTGGATGAAGTTACAGCCTAGGATCATTTGGATATCCTCCCCTAGTTTCATAGGGAAGGCATACGTATAAGGGATCTTGAAGCCATTCTCCCCGATCAGCATACGGCCGAATTTTAGTTTTTTGTTGGCCGAGGTTCGTGAGTTGATACCGCTGAAATGTACCAGGAAGGGATTATCTTCCAAGGCATCAGCAGGGGCTGCTCCTTGGTCGACACAACATGTCGTTGCCCCTGTATCAAGGATTGCATTTACCTCAAATGGCACAACGTTGGGGATATCAAACTTCACCTTGAGATTGTACAACATGTTCTTCATTCGCCTTGGTTGTGGCGGCACCCGTGCTTCCGCAGCGAGGAGTTTTTGTGTTGTGTCGATGAGGAAAACATTCAGGTCGTTCGCGTCGTCCTCGTCGATGGCTCCCATCACGCTTTCGAGGGCGAGGGGTGCCGTCGGGGGCTGGATGGCGGCGGGCGCGCTACGGAGCCGGTGAAGTTCCCGCTGTAGGTCAACTCGCTCGAGCACCTTGCGATCCAGGTCCATGGTGGCATTTTCAAGCTCGTGATACTTATGCTGCCACTTCGCAGCTTCTTGTTGCCAATGGTGATTTTCCTATTGAATACGGAGGAGGCGTTGCTGGAGAGCCTCTTTCTCATCTTGAGCAAGGGCGAGTTGTTGGTGTAACTACTTCTTTTCCCCTTTATAAGCAGAAATATAAGTTTGTTGCTCAAGTACTAAATTGGTGGAATTGTACCTTGGAAGGGAGGCCTGGGCAACTGGAATTCGTTTGTCAAAATAATACGAGCTGCACCGTCCACAGACCGTCAGCTGGCAGGTTAGACAGTGCATGCGGTAGCATTTTTGAGAAGGCGCCTGGCAGCAACAGCACTGCTCGTAGGCGTCTGGCACGTCTTGATTCACCTCCCACATGTGCCTACACTCGTATTGCTATTGGGATACGCGGACCATTGCACGGTATCCACCTGTGGGGCCAATCCACCATGTCCGATCTTCTTCCCGGGACATAAAAAGCTTTTGCTCCAAGACTGTCGTGTCTTCCTCTCCTTCATAAATGCTATAAATAGCATCACTGGGGTCGTCACCTTCTTGGACGGACACAATCTCGCAGTCTGCTGGGAGGTCAAGTTGTTCAAACATGGCGACGCGTTTGACGTTGCGACGCTCATTGGGGCATTCCCGGGCAAAATGTCCCTCTTCACCACACAGGAAGCACCGACACTGCCTATTTCGGATCAAGTGCTTCTTTTTCTAAATCCTTGCATGTGAGGGATGTGGTTTTCCTTTATAAGTAGTGGACCGTCGGACACCAAACTTTCATTTGGGTCGTTGATAATACCTAGGGATGGGTATATCCTGGTAGAATGAGAGGTCCTTCAAGGCCCGTGTGAAGGCCGCTTCTTTGCAGGCTTCTTCTAAATACTTATAAGTAAAGAAAATCCGTGGATAAACACCAATAGTGTTACCTGGGTGTTTCGTTTCAAAAGCTGCTTTAATCTTTTTGTCGATATTTCCAGGCATCTTTGACCACAGCTTCTCTGATAATTCAGGGCCGGTAAACTGCTGACCAGTTCTGGAAGCAACCTGCATGTAATCATTGAGGAACGGGATGATATCCCGTAAATTCTGGCAGGATAGTCATTCTAGATCCCTGTAGGCCTCTTCTTGGATAGCCGTCGAGCCTTGGTAGGGATCCTCCAGGGCGAAGATGGTTCGTATTTGTGACAGAATATTTTGAGTTCCGTCCGCACCATCTGCATGATCCAACAGGTGTTGGTATTGCATCGGATAGGCCATCCGCCATTGGATCCATGGTAGCTTTTCTGATTCTCCGAGTAAGTTTTTAATAAACTCGATTTTTGTCCGAGGATCTGTGAATCCTTGGAGAGCAACTGTGGTTTTGGTGATGGACTCCCAACGCATAAAGACCTCATTTAATTGCCCGATTTGCAGGGGCATGACGAAGATTGCTCCTGATTGTTGTTGGGCAGAAGGGAGATTCCACCATTCTGAGGTGTTTTTGGCTTTGAACCTCAGATTTTTTGGCACATAGCTTCAGAACTAGTAGTAATAGTTGGACGAGGAGTAGTAGCAGTAGTTGTTGTTGTAATGCTAGTAGTAGTAGTAGTAGTACTAGTACTAGTAGTATTAGCAAAAATAATAGGAGTAGTAGAAGTAGCAGCAGTCATTCATGGAGTAGTTGTTGGGGCAGTTGTAGTACTAGCAGGAGTTGTAGCAGTAGCAGTAGTAGTACTAGTAGTAGTAGAAGTAGCGGTAGTAGTAGCAGTAATAGCAGTAGCGATAGTTGTAGCAGTATGGCAATAGTAGTCGTAGCAGTAATAGTTATAGTAGCTGTATTAGTAGTAGCAAGAGGATTAGTTGTAGTAGCATATGTAGTATGAGCAGTAGTGGTTGTTGCAGGATTAGCAGTAGTAGCAGTAGTCGTCATCATAGTAGTTGTAGTAGTAGCAGTAGCAGTAGCAACAATAGTTGTAGTAGTAGAAGCAGCAGCTGCAGAAGTAGTAGTTGTAGTAGTAGTAGCAGCGGGTATAGTAGTAGTAGTAGTAGTAGAAGTAACAGTAGCAGTTGTAGTAGTCGTAAGAGCAGTAGTAGTAACATTTGTTGCAGTAGCCATAGTAGTATGAGCAATAATTATTGTAGTCGGAGTAATAGTAGCAATAGTTGTAGTAGTAGCAGTAGCTGTAGTAGCAACATCAATTGTAGTAGTTGTAACTGCAGCAGCAACAGCAGCAGCAATAGTATTAGTGGCACCAACTGTAACAGCAGCAGCAACAACAACAGTAGTAATAGTAGAAGAAGTAGGAATAGTACTTGTAGCAATAGTTGTAGTTAGAGCCGTAGTACCAGTTGTAGTGGTAGTGGCAGAAGTAGTAGTGGTAGCAGCAGTAGTTGCATAAGTAACAGTTGCAGTATTAGTAGTAGTAGTAGTAGTAGTAGTGCTAGCAGAAGTAGTAGTAGCAGAAGTAGAAGTACTATTAGGGGTAGTAATAGTAGTAGTAGTAGTAGTAGCAACAGTAGTAACAGTAGTAGTAGTTGTAGCAGTAGTGGTAGTGGTAGTAGCAGTATTATTCATAGTTGTAGTAAATATGGCAGCAGTAGTAGTAGTAATAATTGTAGTGGTAGCAGTAGTAGCCGTAGCAAAGGAAGTAATAGTTGTAGTAGTTGCAATAGTGATAATAGTAGTAGTTGTAGCAATAGTAGTAAGAGTTGTAGCAGTAGTAGCAGTAGCAGTGGTAGTAGTGGCAGTAGTAGTAGTAGCAGCGGCAATATTAGTTGTATTATTAGTGGTTGTGGTAGTTGTAGTAATAGTAGACATACTTACATTAGTAATATAAGCATTAATAGTAGTAGTAGTAATACTAGTCACACGTAGTAGTAGTAGCAAAGGATGAAGTTGTAGTGGTAGTTGTAGTAGTACTAGTAGTTGTTGTAAGAGTATTAGTAGTAATTGTAATAGTTGTTTCAAAAGTAGTAGCAAATGTAGTAGTCATACTAGTAGTAGTAGTAGTAGCAAAAGTAGCAAAAGTAGTAGCTGAAGCGGTAGCAAAAGTAGTAGTAGTATTAGTAGTAGTAGTAGTGGTAGTAGTAGTGGTAGTTGTTATAGTATTAGTAGTGGTAGTAATAGTAATTGTAGTAATACTAGTAATAGTACTAGCAGTAGTAATAGTAGTAGTAGTAGCAGCAGCACTAGTATTAGTAGAAATAGTTGTAGTAGTAGCAGCAGCAGCAACAGTAGTGGTATCAGTAGTATTCGTTGTAGTAGTAGTAGGAGTAGTAGTAGAAGCAGTAGTCATGGTTGTAGCAATTGTCATAGTAGTACTAGTATTGTTGTAGTAGTAGTGGTTGTAGTAGCAGATGTAGTAGAAGTAGTAGTAGTAGTAGTAGTAGTAATAGTAGTAGTAGTGGTAGTAGTAGCACGAGTAGTAGTAGTAGTAGTAGTAGTAGTAGTAGTAGTAGTAGTAGTAGTAGTTGTAGTAGTAGGAGTAGTAGTAGGAGTAGTAGTAGGAGTAGGAGTTATAGTAGTAGCGATAATATTATTAATAGTAGTACTAGAAGTAGTATGAGTAGTAGTAGTAGCAATTGTACTTGTACTAGAACAAGCAATAGTAGCAGTAGTTGTCGTAGTAGTAGTGGTTGTATTGGTAATAGTAGTAGTGACAACTATAGTTGTAGTAGGAGCATTAGTAGTAGTGGGAGTAGGAGTAGAAGTAGGTTTGGTAGATGCAGTAGTAGTAGTAGTAGCAGTAGTACGAGTAGAAGTTTGAGTAGTAGTAGTAGTAGTAGTAATAGTTATAACTATTGTAGAAGTAGTTATAGTAGTATTAGCAATGATAGTAGTAGTTGTAGTTGTTGTAGTAGTTGTAGTTGTCGCAGCAGTAGTAGTAGAAGAAGTAGTACAAGATGGAGTAGTTGTAATAGTGGTAGCAATAGTAGTAGAAGTAGTTAGGGTTGTAGTAGTAATTGTAGTAGTAGTAGTAGTAGCTGTAGTAGTAGTAGTAGTGTTAATAGTTGTAGTGGCAATAGTACGAGTAGGAGCAATTCTGGCAGTAGTTGGAGTAGGAGAAGGTGTATTACTAGTAGAAGTGGTAGTAGTAGTAGTAGTAGAAGTAGTTGTAGAAGAAGTAGTTATGGTAGTTGGAGTAGTATTAGTAGTATTAGGAGTAGAAGCAGCAGCAGTCGTAGTAGTAGTAGTTGTAGTATAGTAGTAGTAGAACTAACAGTTGTGGTAGTAGCGGCAACAGCAGTAGTAGCAGCAACCGCAGTAGTTATAGTAGTCATAATAGTTACAGTGGTTGTAGCAGTCATAGTAGTAGTAGTAGTAGCAGTACTAGTAGTAGTAGTTGTTGTAGTTGTCATAGTAGTACTAGGAGAAAAGTAGTAGTATTTGTAGTAGTAGTAGTAATAGTATTAGTAGTACTAGTAGTACCAGTAGTAATAGCAGCAGTAGAAGTAGTAGTAGCAGGAGCAGCTGTAGTAGTTGTAGTAGGAGGAGGAGTAGTAGTAGTAGTAGTAATAGTAGCTTTAGTAGTAGTAGCTATTGTAGTTGGTCTAGTAGTTATAGTGGTAGTTACAATAGTAGCAGAAGCAGTAGTAGTAGTAGTAGTAGCAATAGTAGTAGTAGCAGTAGTAATAGTAGGAGTAGTAGTAGTTGTTGGGGTAGTGGCAGTAGTAGTAGTAGTGGTGATGGTGGTGGTACAAATAGTAGTAATAGTCGTAGTGGTAGTTGTTGTAACAGTAGTGGAAGTTGCACTAGTAGTAGTAATAGTAGTACTAGTAATAGAGGTAGTAGTAGTAGTAGTAGTAGTGTTAGTAGTAGCAGTAGCAGTAGTAGCAGAGTAATAGTATTAGCAGTAGCAGCGATAGTAGTAGTATTAGTAGCAGTAGTGGTAGTAGTAGTAGTAGTAGTAACAGTAGCAGCAGTAGTAGTAGTAGTAGTGGTAGTAATATTGGTACTAGTAGTTGTAGTTTTAGTAAAAGTAGTAGTAGTTGTAACATTTGTGTAAGTTGTAGTAGTCGGTATAATAATAGTAGGAGTATTTGTAGTTGTTGTAGTAGTAGTTATAGTAGCAAAAGCAGTAGCAGCAATAGTAGTAGAACTTGTAGTAGTGGTATTAGTAGCAATTATCTTAGTGTAGTCCTAGTAGTAGGAGTACTTGGTGTTGTAATAGAAGTAGTTGTAGTTGTATTGGTAGTAGTAGTGGTTGCAGTAACAGCAGTAGTAGTAGTAGTATTGGTGGTGGTAGTAGTAGTAATAGCAGTAGTGGATGTTGTAGTAGTTGTCGTTCTAGTAGTAGTAGTACGAGTAGAAGTAATGGTAGTAGTAGTAGTAATATTAGTAGCTGTAGTAGTAATAGTAAGAGTAGTAGTAGTAGTAGTAGTACTAGTAGTAGTAGTATTAGTAGTAGTCATAGTAGTAGTAGTAAGAGGAGGAGGAGGAGGAGTAGTAGTAGTAGTAGCAGCTGTAGCCGGAGTTGTAGTTATAGTCGTAGCACTAGTAATAGTATTAGTGGTAGTAGTAGCAGTTGTAGTAGCAGTAATAGTTGCAATGTTAGTAGTAGCTATAGTAGTAGTAGCAGTTGTACTAGTAGTAGGACGAGTAGTAGTAGTAGTTGTAGTCGTCGTATTAGTAGCAATACTTCTACTAGTAGGAGTAGCAATAGTAGTACTAGCTATAATTGTAGTAGTAGTTGGAGCAAGAGGAGTAGTAGAAGTTGTAGTAGTTGTAGTAGTAGTTGTTGATGTAGTAGTAGTAGAAGTAGTAGCAATAGTAGTAGTAGGAGTAGCAGTATTAGTGGCTGTAGTAGTAGTAGTAGCGGCAGTAGCAGCAGTAGCAGTAATATGATTAGTGGTAGTAGCAGTTAGAGTAGTTGAACTTATAGTAGTAGCAGTAGTGTTGACACTTGTAGTATTAATAGAAGTAGTTGTGGGAGTAGTAGTCCTATAAGCAGCAGCAGCAGCAGCAGCAGTAGTATTAGCAGTAGTAGTAGCAGTAGTAGTAGAAGTAGTACTAGTTGTAGTTGTAGCAGTTGTTGTTATTGTTGTTGTGCTAGTAGTGAAGTAGTCGAAGTATTCCAAGTAGTAGTAATAGTGGTAGTCATAGTTGTAGCAGTAATAGTTGCAGTTGGAGGAGGATTAGTAGTAGTAGTGTAGTTGTAGTCTTAGTTGTTGTTGTTGTAATAGTAGTAGTCGTGGTAGTAGTAGTATTAATAGTAGTAGTAGTTGGAGTGTTCCAAGTAGCAGTAGTATTAGGACTATTATTAGTCATAGGGGTCACAGTATAGCAATAGTAGTATTAGTTGTAGTAGTACCAGCAGTAGTACCAGCAGTAGTAGAAATAGTGGTAGGAGTAGTTGTAGTAGTAATAGTAGTTGTTGTATTAGTACTAGTAGTAGTAGCAGCAGCAATAGTAGTAGTAGTTGTACCAGTAGTAGTAGCTGCAGTAGAAGTAGCAGTAGTAGTAGTTGTACTAGTTGTAGTAGTATTAGTAATTGGAGTACCAGCAATAGTATTCATAGTAGTTGTAGCCGTAGTATTAGTAGTAGCAGTAGAAGTAGTAGAATTAGTAGTAGTAGTAATAGTAGTAGTAGTAGTAGTAGCAACAGTAGTTGTAGTAGTTGTAGTTGTAGTTGTAGTTGTAATGGTAGTGGTAGTAGTAGTAGCTACTACTACTAGGAGTAGTAGTAGGAGGTGGAGTAGTAGTTGTAGTGTTAGTATTATTAGTAGTAGTGCCAATAGTAGTATGAGTAGCAGTAGTAGCAATTATACTAGTACTAGAAGTAGCAGTAGTACAAGTAGTAGTTGTTGTAGTTGTAGTTGCTGTACTAGTAGTAGTAGAAGAAGTTGGACTAGGAGTAGTAGTAGCATTAGTAGTGGTTGTAGTAGGGGTAATAGTAGTATAGGAGTAGTAGTTGCAGTAGGAGTTGGAGTAGCAGTGGTAGCTGTTGTAGTAGTAGTAGTAGTTTGAGTCGGAATAGGAATAGTAGTAGTAGTAGCTGTTGTTGTAGTAGTAGTAGTTCTAGTGGTAGTAGTAGTAGGAGTGGTAGAAGGAGGAGCAGTAGTGATAGTTGTAGTAGTAGTAGTAGTAGTAGTCATAGTTGGAGCTGTAGTAGTAGTAGCATCTATAGTAGCAATAGTAGTAGTATTGGTGGTGGTAGTAGTTGTAGTAGGAGTTGGAGTAAGACTAGTAGAAGTCATAGTGGTAGTCGTAGTAGTAATAGTGGTAGTGACAATAGTAGCGGTAGTAACTGGAGTTGTAGTAGTAGCATTAGTATTGGAGGTAGGTTTTGTACTAGGAGAAATTGTAGCAGTAGCAGTAGGAGTTGGAGTAGGAGTACTACTTGCACTAGTAGTGGTAGTAGTAAGAGTAGATGTGGTAGCAAAACTAGAAGTAATAGTAATAAGTGTAGTATAGTAGTAGTTGTTATTGTTGTAGTAGCATTAGTAGTTGTAATAGGAGTATTACTAGAAGTAGGAGTTGGATTCAGCGTAGTAGTAGTAGTAATCATTGTAGTGGTAGTAGAAGTAGTTGGAGTTGTAATAGTAGCAGTAGTTGGAGTTGGAGTATTAGTAGTAGTACCACAAGTAGTGGTGGTTATAGGAGTAGAAACATTAGTAGGAGTAGTAGTAGTAGTAGTAGTAGTAGTAGTAGTAGTAATAGTAGTAGTAGTACTAGTGGTAGTGGATGGAGTAGTGCTAGTGGTAGCAGTAGTATCAGCAGTAGTTGGAGTAGTAGTAATAGCAATAGGAGGAGTAGGAGTAGGAGTAGTAGATGTAGTTGTTGTAGTAATTGAAGTAGTACTAGTAGTTGTAGTAGTAGTAGTAGTAGTTGTTGTTGTTATGGTTTTAGTAGTAGTAGTAGTAGTACTAGCAGCAGTAATCGGAGGAGTTGGAGTAGTTGTTCGAGTGGGAGTCGGAATAGGAGTGGTTGTAGCGGTCAATGTAGTAGCATAAGGTGTAGTAGTAGTACTAGTAGTGGGAGTAGGAGTAGAAATAGCAGTAGTAGTAGAAGTAGTAGCAATAGTAGTAGTTATTGTTGTAGTAGATATAGTATCCGTGGTTGTACTAGTAGCTGAAGCAGTACGAGTAGTAGTTGTCATTATAGTAGTAGTTGCAGTTGTAGTAGTAGTAGTGGCAGTTGTTGTTGTTGTAGTAGTAGTAATAGTACTAGTAGTAGTTCTAAGAGCAGTAGTTGTGGTAATAATAGGGGTAATTCTAGTAATAGTGGTAGTAGTGGTAATAGTGGAAGTAGGACTAGTATTAATAGTAGTAACTGTAGTAGAAGTAGTAGTAATAGTAGTAGTAGCAGTAGTAGTAGTTGTAGTAGTAGCAGTAGCAGAAGTAGCAGCAGCAACAGTAAAAGTTGTTGTAGTAGTAGTAGTATTAGTAAAAGTAGTAGTTGTTGTAGAAGTTCAAGGAGCTATCGTTGTAGTAGAAGTAGTAGCAATAGAAGTTGTAGTTGTTGGAGTAGCAGAAATAGCAACCACAGCAGCAGTCGCAGTAGTGGTTGTAGTAGTAGTAGCAGCAGTAGTAGTATTAGTTGTAGTAGTAGCAGTGGCAAAAGTTGTAGCAGTAATTCTAGTAGCAGTAGAAGTAGTTGTAGAAGTTGTAGTAGAACTTGTAGTAGTAGTAGCAATAATAGTAGTCTAGTAGTAGTAGTAGTAGTAGAGTAGTAGTCGTGTAGTAGTAGTATTTAGTAGTAGTATTAGTAGTAAGTTAGTATAGTAGGAGTAGGAGTAGTTGTACAAGTAATAGTAATCATAGTTGTCATAGTAGTAGCAGTAGTAGTTGTAGGAGGAGGAGGAGGAGGAGGAGGAGTAGTAGTAGTAGTAGTAGTAGGAGGAGTAGTTGTAATAGTACTAGAAGTAATAATAGTAGTAGTCGTAGTAGTACGGGTTGTATTAGTAGTGGTAGTTGTTGTAGTGGGACTACAATAAGTATTTGTAGTAGAAGTACTAGTAATAGTAGTAGTTGTTGTAGTTGTAGTAGTAGCAGCAAAAGTACAAGTAGGAGTAGTAATAGCTGGGGTATTCAGAGTAGTAGTAGTTGTTATGGTTATAATAGGGGTAATTCTAGTAATAGTTTTACTAGTAGTAATAGTGGAAGTGGGAGTAGTAGTAGTAGCAGTCATAGTAGCAGTAGCGGTAGCAGAAGTAGTAGTAGTAGTACAAGTAGCAGCAGTAGTAGTAGTATCTATAGCAGTAGTAGTAATGATAGTAGTAGTAGTAGTAGTAGTAGTAGTAGTAGCTGAAGTAGTACTGATACTAGTAGTAGCAGTATGAGTAGTAGTAGTAATCGTACTAGTAGTAGAAGTAGTAGTAGTAATAGTAGTAGTAGTAGTAGTAGTAGTCATAGTAGTAGTAGTAGTAGAAGAAGTAGTGGTAATTGTAGAGTAGCTGTAGTAGTAGTAGTTATAGGAGTACTAGGAGCAGTCGTAGTAGGGGTAGAAGAACTATAGCAGCAATAGTATTGGTAGTAGTAGTAGTAGTTGTGGTGGTGGTGGTAGTAGTAGTAGTAGTATAAGGAGGAGGAGGAGGAGGAGGAGGAGTAGTAGTGGTAGTAGTAGTAGTAGCAGTAGCAGTAGTAGTAGTTGTAGTAGTAATAGTAGAGGGAGAAGAAACAACAGTAGCTACAATAGTAATAATAGTTGTAGTTGTGGCAATAGTAGTACTTGTAGTAATTGCAATAGAAGCAGAAGCAATAGTGGTAGTAGTAGAAGTAGTAGTAGTAGTAATAGTAATTGTAGTTGGAGTAGCAGCAATGACGGTAGCAACAATAGTAATAATAGTAGTTGTAGCAGTAGTGGTAGCAATAGAAGTAGTAGTCTTAAGAATAGTAGGAGTGGGAGTAGTTGTAGGAATAGAAATTGAAGTAGTAGATATAGTAGCAGTAATAACAAAAATAGTTGGAGTAGAAGAAGTAGTAGTAGTAGCATTAGTGGTAAGAGTAGCAGCAGCAGCAGCAATAGTACTAGTAGTTGTAGGAGTACTAGTTGTAATAGTAGTAGTAGAGGCAGTAGTAGTAGTAGTATTAGTAGTAATAATAGTAGTAGTAGTAGTAATAGTAGTAGTAGTAACAGTCGCAGTAGCAGTAGTAGTAATAGTAGTCGGAGTAGCAATTATAGCAATAGTAGTGGTAGTTGTGGTTAAAGTAGTTTTAGTAGTCGTTGGAGTAATTATTATAATAGTAGTAGTTGTTGTTGTTGTTGTTGTACAACTAATAGTAGTAATAGTAGTAGCAATAGTAGTAGGAGTAGTAGTATTAGTAGGTGCAGTAGTAGTAGTCGTCGGAGTAGTAGTAGTTGTAGGCGTAGCAGCAACAGTAGTAGTAGTAGTAATGGTAGTAGTAGTAGAAGAAGTAGTAGTAGTAGTAGCAGCAAAATTAGAGATAGTAGTATAGCAGTAGCAAAATTAGAAATAGTAGTAATACCAGTCGCAGGTGTAGTAGTAGTAGTACAAGCAGTTGTTGTTGTGGTTGAGGACGTAGTACTAGTAGTAGTAGAAGAAGAAGAAGAAGAAGTAGTAGTAGCAGAAGTAGTAGTAGAAGTAATCATAGTGGTAGTAGTAGCTGGAGTAATATCAGTAGTAGTAGTAATAGTCGTAGTAGTAGTAGTAGTAGTAGTAGTAGTAGTAGTAGTAGTAGTAGTAGTCCTAGTAGTAGTTGTAATAGTAGTAGTGGTAGTAGTAGTAGGAGGAATAGTAGGAATAGGTGTAGGAGTGGGAGTCGTAGTAGGAGTGGTAGTAGGAGTGCTGCTACTACTACTACTATTGCTGTTGCTTCTACTACTGCTAATACTACTGCTACTTCTGCTACTACTACTACTACTACGGCTACAATTACTAGTAGTAGAAGTAGTAGTAGTAGTGATAGTAGAAGTAGCAATAGTAGTAGAAGGAGTAGTAGTAACAAAAGTGGTAGCAGTATTAATAGTAGCTTTAAGAATAGTAGTAGTAGCAATAGTATTAGCAACAATAGTAGTAGCAGTAGCAGCAGCAGTAGTATTACTAGTAGTAGTAGTGGAAGTAGTTGCAATAGAGCAGTAGTTGTACTAGCAAAAGTAGCAGTGGTAGTTATAGTAGTAGTAGTTATAGTAGACGCAGTGGCAGCGTAGTTGCAATAGTTATAGTAGCAGCAGTACTAGTAATAGGAGAAGTAGTCATAGTAGTAGCAATAGTAGTACCAGAAGTAGCAGTAGTAGTAGTAATAGTAACAATCATAGTAGCTGTAGCAGCAGCAATAGGAGGAGTAGTAGTAGTAGTAGTAGTAGTAGTAATATAGCAGTAGCAGCAGCAGTAGTAGTAGAAATAGTAGTAATTATGGTGGCAGTAGTAGTAGTGGCTACAGTATCAGTAGCAGTGGTACTATAATTAGTTACAATAGTAATAGTGAGAGCATTAGTTGAGTAGCAGTTAGAGCATAAGTAGCATTATCAGCTGTAGTCGTAGTGGTAGTAGTAGCATTAGATGTAGTAAAAGTAGTTGTAGTAGTAGTAGTTATAGTAGTTGTAGCAATCACGGTAGTCGTAGCAATAGTAGTACTAGTAGTGGTAGTAGTATTATTGGTAGCTGTATTAGTAGTAGTCGTATTAGTAGCTAAAGTAGCAATAGTAGTGCTAGTAGTAATAGGAGACGTAGTTCTAGTAGTACTAGCAATATTAGTAGGAATATTAGTAGTAGTAGTCGTAGTCGTACTAGTAGTAGTATTAGCAGTAGTAGCATTAGTAGTAGTAGTAGTCGTCGTCGTAGTAGTAGTACTCATAGTAGTAGCAAAACTAATGGAAGTGGTTGTAGTAGTAGTAATAGTAGTTGTAGTAGTAGTAGTATTAGCAGTTGCAGCAGTAGTAGCAATCATAACAATTGTCTAAGTAGTAGCAATAGTAAAAGTATTAGTATTAGTTTTAGTAGTAGGAGTAATAGTGGAAGCTATAGTAGCTGTGGCAGTAGTAGCAGTTGCAGCACTTGTCATAGTAGTGGTAGTAGCAACAGTAGTAGTAGATGTAGTAGTAGTACCAATAGTAGAAGTAGGAGCAATTGCAGCAGTTGTCATAGTAGTGGTAGTAGCAGTATTAGTAGTAGAAGTAGTAGTAGTAGCAATAGTAGCAGTAGTATCAGTTGTGATGGTAGTAGCAGTAGTAGTTGTAGTAGTAATAGTAGTAGTAGTAGTAGTAGTAGTAGTAATAGTAGGAAAAGAAGTAGTAGTAGTGGTTGTAGTAGTAGTTGTTGTTGTTGTTGTTGTAGCAGTAGTAGTAGTAGTAGTAGTAGTAGTAGTAGTAGTATTAGCAAGAGCAGTGGTAACAGTGATAATAGAAGTAGTAGTTAACATAATAGTAGTAGTAGGCATGGTTGTACTAGCTGTAGCCGTAATTGTAGTAGCAGTAGTAGTAGAAGCAGCAGTAGTAGCTGTATTAGTAGTTGTATGAGATGTGGTAATTCTAGCAGTAGCAGTAGCAGTAGAAGTAGTATGTCATTATAGCTATAATAGCGATAGTGGCAATATCAATAGGAGTAGGAGAAGCATCAGCAGAAGCGGTGATTGGAGTAGTAGTAGTAATAATAGAAATAGTAGTAGTACCAGTAGTAGTAGTAGTAGCAGTGGTAGTTATAGTAATTATTGTGGTAGCATTACTAGCGGCAGCTGTAGTAACAGTAGTAGTAAGAGCAGTCGTTGTATTAGTAGTCGTAGTAGCAGCAGTAGTGGTAGTAGTTGTAGTTGTCATAACAATAGTAGCAATAGCACTAGTAGTAGTAAGTGCAGTAGTAGTAGTAGAAGTAGTTGTACTAGTAGTAGTAGTAGCAACAGTACTAGTAATAGTAGTTAGTAATAGTCGTAGCCATAGTAGCTGTAGCAGAAGTAATAGCAGCAGTCCTAGTAGTAATAGTAGTAGCAGTTGCAATAGTAGTTGTTGTAGTAGTAGTAGTAGCAGTAGCAGTGGTAGCAGTATTAGTAGTAACAATAGTATTAGTTTTAGCTGTAGTAGTGGTAGTAGCTGTCGTAGTAGTAGTAGTAGTAGTAGTAGTAGTTGTAGCAGTAGTAGTCGTCGTAGTAGCATAAGTAGCATCAGCACTCATAGCCATAGTAGTATTCACAGCAGCAGCAAACGTAGTATCAGTAGAAGTAGTAGTAGTACTGGTAGAAGTAGTAGTAGCTGTAGTAATACTAGTCATAATAGTAGTTGTTGTCATTGTAGTAGTAGCAATCGTGCAAATAATAGTAGTATTATTAATTGTAGTAGTAGTAGCAACCATGGTAGTACTGTTAGTAATAGTAGTACTTCTAGTAGGTGTATTAGGAGTAGTAGTAGCAGTAGCAGTAGTTGTAGTAGTAATAGTGGAAGTAGTTGTTGTAGTAGTAGTAGCAGTAGTAGTAGTTATTGTTGTTATTGTTGTTGTTATAATAGTAGTAGTAGTAGTGTAGTGGCAATACTAGTAGTACTATTTGTAGTACTAATAGTTGTAGCAATAGTAGCAATAGTAGCCGTGGTAGTAGTAGTATTAGTAGTAGCAGTCGCAATAGCAGCAGCAGCAATAGTAGTGATAGCAGTAGTAATCGTAGTTGTAGTAATAGCAGTATTTGTTGTTGTTGTTGTTGTTGTTGTAGTAGTAATAGTAGTAGTAGTAGTAGTAGTAGTAGTAGTAGTAGTAGTAGTAGTAGTAGTAGTAGTAGTAGTAACAGTAGTAGTAGTAGTAGTAGTAAGAGTAGTAGTAGTTGTAGTAGTAGTAGCATTAGTAGCAACAGTAGCTATTGTAGTAGCCGTAGTTGTTGTAGCATAAGTTGCAGTAGCAGTAGTTGCAGTAGTGGTAGTAGTAGTAATGGTAATAGTAGTAGGAGAAATAGTTGGTATAGTAATATTAGTAGCGTCAGTAGCAACAGTAGTAACAGCAGAAATAGAAGTAGAAGTAGTAGTAGGAGTAATGGTAATAGTAGTAGCAGTAGCAGGAGTAGTAGTAGTGGCAGTGGTAGCAGCAACAATAGCAGCATTAGTAGCAGTAGTAGTCCTTGAGGCAGAATTGATTGTAGTATAAGTTGTCACAGTAGAAGTAATAGTCGCATTAGTAGTAGCAATATTAGTAGGAGTATTGATAGTCATAGCATTAATAGCCGCAGCAGCAGCAGTAGTTGTAGGTGTAGCAAAAGAAGTAGTAGTAGTAGTAGTAATAGCAGCAGTAGTAGTAATAGTTATAGTAGCAAGAGTAGTAGTAGTAGCAGTAGTAGTAGCAGGAGCAATAGTAGTCGTAGTAGCAGAAGCAGATGTAGTGGCAGTAGTAATAGTAGCAGTATCAAAAGAAGAAGTCATAGTAGTAGCAGTAATAGCTGCAGAAGTAGTAGTGGTAGTCATAGTAGTAGTAATAATAGTAATAGTAGCAATAACAGCAGCAACAACAGTAATACTAGTAGTAGCAGCGATAGTAGTACTAGTAGTAGTAGTACTAGCAGTAGTAGTATCAGCAAATGTAATAGTGCTAGTAGTAGCCGCAACGACAGCAACAAAGGTGTTGTAGTAGTCGTAGTAGTAGCAGAAAGATCAATAGTAGTAGTAGCAGAAGTAGCAGTAGTGGTGGCAATAGTAGTAGTAGTAGCATCAGTCGTTGTAGCTGTAGTATATGTTGTAGTAACAAAAGTAGTAGTAGTAGCAATAGTAGCAGCGGTAGTAGTCGCAATTGTAGTGGTAGTCATAGTGGTAGTGGCTGTAGTAGTAGTATCAATAGTTGTAGTAGTAGTTGGGGTGGTAGTTGTAATAGTAATAGTAGCAGTACTAGCATAAGTCGTAGCAGTAGCAGCTATTGCGGCAGTCGCAGCAGTAGCAGTAGTATCTGTAGTAGTAGTAGTAGCAGGATTAGCTGAAGCAGCAGTAGTATCATTAGTAGTAGTAGTAGCAGTAGTTGTTGTAGCAGTATTAGCAGCAGTAGTAGAATCGATAATAGTAGTAATAGTTGTAGTAGTAGCATTAGTAGCAATAGTAGCTATTGTAGTAGTAGTAGTTGTTGTAGCATAAGCTACAGTAGCAGTAGTTGCAATAGTAGTAGTAGTAGTAATGGTAATAGTAGTAGGAGAAATAGTCGGTATAATAATATTAGTAGCGTCAGTAGCAAAAGTAGCAGCAGCAGCAATAGAAGTAGAAGTAGTAGTAGCAGTAATGGTAATAGTAGCAGTAGTAGCAGGAGTAGTAGTAGTGGTAGTAGTAGCAGCAACAGTAGCAGCATTAGTAGCAGTAGTAGTCCTTGAGGCAGAATTGATTGTAGTATAAGTTGTCACAGTAGAAGTAATAGTAGCATTAGTAGTAGCAACATTAGTAGCAGTATTGATAGTCGTAGCATTAATAGCCACAGAAGTAGTAGTAGTTGTAGGAGTAGCGAAAGTAGTAGTAGTAGTAGTAGTAATAGCGGCAGTAGTAGTAATAGTTGTAGTAGCAAGAGTAGTAGGGGTAGCAGTAGTAGTAGTAGTAGTAGCGGAAGTAGTGGCAGTAGTAGTAGCAGAAGCAGATGTAGTGGCAGTAGTAATAGTAGTAGTAGCTGCAATCGTTGCAGTACTATCAAAAGCAGAAGTCACAGTTGTAGCAGTAATAGCTGCAGAAGTAGTAGTAGTAGTCATTAGTTGTAGTAGTAATAATAGTGACTGTAGCAATAGCAGTAGCAACAACAGTAATACTAGTAGCAGCAGCAGTAGTAGTATTAGCAAATGTAATAGTGCTAGTAGTAGCCGCAACGACAGCAACAAAGGTGTTGTAGTAGTCGTAGTAGTAGCAGAAAGATCAATAGTAATAGCAGCAGAAGTAGTAGTAGTGGTGGCAATAGTAGTAGTAGTAGCATCAGTCGTTGTAGCAGTAGTATATGTTGTAGTAATAGAAGTCGTAGTAGTAGCAATAGTAGGAGCTGTAGTTGTCGCAATTGCAGCGGTAGTCATAGTGGTAGTGGCTGTAGTAGTAGTATCAATAGTTGTAGCAGTTGGGGTGGTAGTAGTAATAGTAATAGTAGCAGTACTAGCATAAGTAGTAGCAGTAGCTGCTATTGCGACAGTCGCAGCAGTAGTAGTAGTATCTGTAGTAGTAGTAGTAGCAGGATTAGCAGAAGCAATAGTAGTATCATTAGTAGCAGTAGTAGCAATAGTTGTTGTAGCAGTATTAGCAACAGTAGTAGAAGCGATAATAGCAGTAATAGTTGTAGTAGTAGCAGCAGTAGAAGTTGTAGCAATTGTAGTATTACTTTCAATAGTAGTAGTGGTAGTAGCAGTAGTAGCTGTAGTTTCAACAGTAGAAGTAGTAGTAGTAGTGGAAGTAGTAAAAGTAGCAGTAGCAGTAGTAGTAGCAATAGCAGCGAAAGCAGAAGTTGTAGCAGTAATAGCAGTAATAGTAGCGAAAGTAGAAGTTAGTAGGAATATTAGTAGTAGCAGTAGTAGCAGTAATAGTAGTAGAAGTTGTGGCTGTAGTCGTGGCAATAGTTGTTGTAATACTTGTTGTCGTAGTAGTAGTAGTAAAATTTATAGTAGTAGAAGTAGCGGTAGAAGCAGTGGTAGCCGTAGAGAAAATAGTAGCAGTAGTACCTGTAGTAGCAGTAGTAGTAGTAGTATTAGTTGCAGTAGTAGTATTACTAGTAGTGGTGGTAGTAGTGGCAATAGTTGTAGTTGTAGTAGAAGTAGTACTAGTAGTCGTAGTAGTAGATGTTGTAGGAGTAGCACTTGTAAAAGATGTAGTAGTAGCAGTACTATTAATAGTAGGTGCTGCAGTAGTAGCAGTAACCATAATAGTAGTGGCAACAGTAGTTGTAGCAGTAGTAGTAGCCATAGTAGTAGTAGTATGAGAAGTAGCAATAGTAGTAGTGGTAGCAGTAGCAATAGTAGAAATAGTAGTTGTGGTAGTAGTAGTTGCAGTAGCAGTTGTTGTAGCAGTTGTAGAAGTGGCTGCAGTAGTAGTTGCAGAAGAAATAGTAGTTATTGTTATTGTATTAAAACTACTAGTACTTGTTGTTGTTGTTGTTGCTGTTGTCATTGTAGTAGTGCTAGTAGTCGAAGCAGTAGTACTAGTTGTAGAAGTAGTAGTAATAGCGGTATGAGTAGTAGTAGTAGTAGTAGAAGCAGTAGTAGCAGTTGTAGCCTCAGTAGTAGTAATAGTAGTAGTCGAAGTAAAAAAAGTAATTGTAGCAGTAGTAGCAGAAGTAGTCAAAATAGTTGAAGCAGCTGTAGTAGTAGCTACAGTAGTAGTAGTAGTGGTAGTAATAGTAGTAGCAGCAGCAGTAGTAGTAGTAGTAGCAGTAGCATCAATAGTTGTACTAGTAGTAGTTATAGTTGTAATAGTAGTAGTAGTAAGGGAGTAGCATTGGTAGCGATAGTAGCAGCAGTAGTAGTTGTTGTAGCAGCAGCAGCGGCGGCAATAGTAGTAGTAGTAGTAGTGTTAGAAGTATTAGTAAGCGTATAGTATTCGGATTGGTAGTTATGGTAGTAGTAGTTGTAGTAGTAGCAGTAGTTGTAGTTGCAGTTGCAAAAATTACGGCAGTATCAGCAATTGCAGTAGTAGTGTTAGTGGTAGTAGTAGTAATCATAGCAGCAGCAGTAGTAGTCGCAGAAGTAGCAGTAGAATCAGTTGTAGCCGTTGGAGTAGCAGTATTAGTAGTCCAAGTTGTAGTAGTAGTTATTGTTGTTGTAGTAGTAGAAGAAGTAGTAGTAGTAGTAGTGGTAGTAGTAGTAGTAGTAGTTGTGGTAGGAGTAGTAGTAGGAGGAGGAGGAGGAGGAGGAGCAGTAGTCGTGTTAGTAGTCGGAGTTGGAGTTGTAGTAGCAGTAGTAATTGAAATATTAGTTGCAGTATTATTAGGAGTAGTATGGTAGCAGTAGTTGTATTAATAGTTGTAGTAGCAGTAGTGTAGTATGAGGTGTCACAGTAGCGGTAGCAATAACAGTGATATAAGTAGTAGTAACAGTAGTAGCAGCAGTAGCAATAGTAGTGGTCGAAGTAGTAGTAGTTGTAGCTGCAGTTGAACTAGTAGTAGTAGTAGTACTAGTAGTAGATGTCGTAGTAGTAGTAGTAGTAGTAGTAGTAGGAGTAGTAGTAGAAGTAGGACAAGTACTAGTAGTTGTAATTGTTGGAGAAGTTGTTGTAGTAGCAGCAATAGTAGTAGTATTAGCCATAGAAGTAATTATCGTGGCAATAGTAGTACTGTAGCTGCAGTAGTTGTAATAGTAATAGCAGTAGCAGTAGTAGCAGTAGTAGTTGTTGTTGTTGTAGTTGTGGAAGTAGTAGCAGTACTAGCGGTAGTTGTGGCATTAGTAGTAGTAGCAGTAGTACCAACAACTGTAGCAGTGGTAGTAGTATCAGTAGCAGCAGTAGCAATAATAGTAGGAATAGTATTAAAAGTAACGGTAATTATTGTTGCAGCATTAGTAGTAGGAGTAGCGGACAAGATAGCAACAGCAATAGTAGTAGCAGCAGCAATAGTGGTAGCAACAGCAAAAGTGGTAGAAGTAGTAGTTACAGTAGTTGTAGTAGTATAAGTAGTTGCAGCAGTAGCAGCAGCAGTAGTACTAGTTGTAGTAGCGGTAGCAGTAGTTGCAGTAGTTGCCGTAGTAGTAGTAGTGTAGTAGTAGAGGCTATAGTAGCAGCAAAAGTAGTAGTAGTAGTAGCCGTAGTCATGGCTGCAGTATCAAAAGCAGTAGTCGTAGCAGTAGCAGTAAAAGTAGTAGAAGTAGTAGTAGTAGTCGTACTAGCAGTAGTAGTAATAGTAGTAGTATTATTGTACTTGTAGTAGCCGTAGTAGCTATAGTAGCAATAGTATTAGTAGGAGGAGTAGTAGTTGTAGTAATAGAACTTATCACAGTAATTGTAGTAGCTAGAAAAGTAGTTGTAGCAGCAATGAGAGCAGTTGTAGAAGCAGGAGTAGTAGTAGTAGTAGAAGAAGAAGTAGTAGTAGGAGAAGAGTGGTAGTAGCAGCAGTAGCAGTAGTTGTAGTGGTAGTAGTAGTAGTAGTTGTAGTATCCGTTGTAGTGGCAGTAGTTTTGGCAGTAGTAGAAAAAACAATGGTAGCAGTAGTAGCAAAAGTAGTAGTGGCAGTAGGGGTCATGATGGTTGTAGCCGTAACAGTAGTTGCCGTAGAAGTAGTACTAGAAGTACTTGCAGTAGTAGCAGTAGTAGCAGAAGCAGTAGTGACAGTAGTGTTGTAGAAGTATTAGTAGTGGTAGTAGTATTAAAAGTAAAAGTAATAGTCGTAGTGGCAGTAGTAGTAGTAGTCGTAATAGCTGTAGTAGTCATAGTAGGAGGAGAAATCGAGTAGTGGCAGTACCAATATTCATAGTAGCTATAGTAGTATTAGTAGTACTAGTGGTGCTAGGAGTAGTAGTAGTAGCATTAGCAGTAGTACTAATAGTAGTAGTAGTCGTAGTCGTAGTAGTAGTAGCGGTAGTAGAAGTTGTTGTAATAATAGTAGTAGTAGAAGTAGTAGTTGTTGTTATTATAGTCGTAGTAGTAGGAGTAGTTGTTGTTGTAGTAGCTGTAGTAGTTGTAGTAGTAGCAGTAGTAGCAATAGTAGCAGTAATAGCAGTGATAGTAGTATTAGTGGTAATACTAGCTATAGTGGTAACAGTTGTAGTAGGTGAAGTAGTATAAATAGTGGTAGAAGCAGTAGCAGCAGTAGCATAGTGGTAGCAGTAGTAGTAATAACAGCAGTAGTTGCAGTAGTAGTAGCAGTAGTTGCAGTAGTAGTTGCAGTAGTAGTTGTACTAGCACTAGTAGTAGTGCCAGTAGTAGTTGTGGTAGTAGTAGTAATAGTAGAAATAACAGTAGTAGCAGTAGTAGTAGTCATAGTAGTGGTAGCAGTTGTTATCAAAGTAGTAGTAGTCGCTGCAATAGTAGTTACAGTTGGAGTAGTAGTTGTAGGAGCAATTGTAGTAGTGGCTATAACATCAGCAATAGTAGCAGTTGTAGTAGTAGTTGTTATAGTAGCGAGGGCAAAAGTTGTAGTAGTTGTTGTTGTAGTAGCTAGAGCAATAGTAGTAGTAGAAGTAGTGGAAGTAGTAGTACTTGTTGATGTAATAGTAGTAGTAGTTGTTGTTATATTAGTAGCAGTTGTAGTAGTTTTAGCAGTAGTAGTCGTTGTTGTTGTACTAGTAGTTGTTGTACTAAGAGTAGTAGCAGTAGCAGTAGTAGCATTAGTAGTAGCAAAAATAGGTGTTGTTGGACAATTAGTAGTAGTAGAAGTAGTAGTAGTAGTAATAGTAGTAGTAGTAATATTACTAGCAGTAGTAGCAGTACTAGTGGCAGAAGCAGTTGTAGCTATAGTCATAGTAGCCGTAGTAGCAGTAATAGTGGTAGATATAGTAATGGTGGCAGTAGTTATTTTAGTAGTAGTAGTATTAATAGTAGGAGTTCTTGTAGTAGTAGCATCAGCAGCAATAGTACTAGTAGTACCAATAGGTATAGTAGAAGTAGAATTAGTTGTAGTATGAAGAGAAGTAGTAGTATTAGTAGTATTAGTAGTAGGTATAGAAGTAGTAGTTCTAGTAGTTGTAGTTGTTATCGTAGTAACAGTAGTTGTAGTAGTAGTAGAAGTAGTACTAGTAGTTGTAATAGTTTTAGAAGTTGTAGAAGTAGTTTTAGAAATAGTTGTTGTAATAATAGTAGTAGTAGTAGCAGTAGTAGTAGTAGTTGCAATAGCAGTAGTTGGGGTGGTAGTAGTTGTAGTAGTAGTACTAGTCACGATAGTAGTAGTAGAATTAGTAGTAGTAGTAGTAATAGTAGTAGTAGTAGTACTAGTAGTAGTACTAGTAGTAGTACTAGTAGTAGAAGTACTAGTAGTAGTAGCAGCAGAAGTAGTAGTAGTAATAGGAGTAGTAGTAGTACAAGTTGAAGTAGAAGCAGCAGTAGTAGAATTAATAGCAGTTGTGGTAGTAGTAGTAGGAGTAGTAGCAGTAGTTGTTATTGTATTAGTAATATAGGATGTATTAGTTGTAGTAGCAGTAGTAATAGTAGTATTAGTAGGAGTAGCAGCAGTAATTGTAGTAGTAGGAGTAGTTATTATTGTAGTTGTTGTAGTAGTAGTCATAGTAGTAGTAGTAGTAGTTGTAGTAGTAGTAGTAGTAGTAATAGTAGTAGTAGTAGTAGAAGTAGTAGTACAAGGAGTAGTAGTTGTTGTAGCCTTAGTTGTAGTAGTAGTTATAGTTTTTGCAATAGTAAAAGTAGTAATTGAAGTAGTTGTAATAGTAGTAGCAGTAGCACTAGTAATAGTAGTAATAGTACAGTAATGGTAGCAGTAGTAGGAGTACTAGTACTAGTAGTAGTAATAGTAGTTATTGTAATAGTATTTGTTGTAGTTGTAGTAGTAGCAGTAGTAATATTAGCTGGAGTAGGAGTTGTAGTAGTAACAGTAGTAGTAGTAGTAGTAATAGTAGTAGTAGTAGTCGTAGTAGTTGTAGTAGGAGTAGCATTAGATGTATTGATAGCAGTAGTAAAAGTTAGAGTAATAGTAGTAGTAGTTGTTGTTGTAGCAAGATTTGGAGTAGTAGTAGTGGTAGTCCTAATAGTGGTAGTAGTGGTAATAGGAGTAGTAGTAGTGGTGGTGGTGGTGGTAATTGGAGTAGTAGTAGTACTGATGAAAATAGCGGTAGTAGAAGAAGTAGAGGTATTAGCAGTAGTAGTTGTTGTAGTAGTTACACCAGAAGAAGTAGCAGTACTAATTATAGTAGTAGTAGTTGCAAGAGTAGTGGTAGTAGTAGCAGCAGCAGTAGTAACAGTAGTAGTAGTAGTAGTAGTAGTAGTAGTAGTAGTAGTAGTAGTAGTAGTAGTAGTAATAGTAGTAGTAGTAGTAGTAGTAGTAGTAGCAGCAACAACAACAACAATAGCAGAAGTTGTAGCAGTAATATGAGTAATAGTAGTAGTAGTAGTTTTAGTTGTACCAGTTGTAGCAACAACAATAGTAGTAGTAGTAGTATTTGTGGTATTAGTAGTAGTAGTAGTAGTAGTAAATGTGGTAGTACTAGTTGTAGTAATGTGTAGCAGTAGTTGTAGTAGTAGTAGTAGTCGTTGTAGTAGTAATACTAGTAGAAGTAGTAGTATTAGTAGTAGATGTAGTAGTAGTAGCAGTAGTAGTAATAGTCGTAATAGTTGGAGTAGTGATGTTGTTGTAGGAGGAGTAGTAGTAGTAGTTGTAGTAGCAGTTGTAGTATTAGAAGAAGAAGTAGTAGTAGTGGCTGTTGTACTTGAGGTAGTAGTAGTAGTATCAGTAGTTGTTGTTGTCGTAGTAGTAGTAGTAGTAGTAGCAGTAGTTGGACTAGTTATCGTACTAGTAGTTGTTGTAGTAGTAGTAGTAGCAATAGTAGAAGCTATAGCAATAGTAGTAATAGTAGGAACAGTAGAGTAGTAGAAGAAACATAAGTTGTAGTAGTAGTCTTAGTAGTCGTAGTACTAGTTGTAGTACCAGTGGTAGTAGTTGTAGTGGTAGTAGTAGTTATAGTTGTAGTAGTGGTAGTAGTAGTTGTAGTTGTAGTAGTGGTAGTAGTAGCAGTAGTATTAGTAGTAGTGATTGTGGTTGTAGTACTAGAAGTTGCAGTAGTAGCAAAAGTAGCAGTAGTGGTAATCATAGTTGTGGTTGTAGTAGTTGTAGTTGTGGTAGTAGTAATAATAATATAAATACTAGTAATTGTCGTAGTAATAGGAGTATCAGCAGCAGCAACAGCAGTAGTAATAGTAGTTATTAGAGTTGTAGTTGTACTAGTAGTAGTTGCAATAGTAGCAGTAGTTGTTGTTATTGTTGTTGTTGTAGTTGTAATAGTAGTTGTAGTAGTATTAATAGTACTAATAGTACTAGCAATTGTAGTTGTAGTAGTAGCAGTAGTAGTTGTGCTCGTAGTAGTTGTAGTAGCAGTAGTAGTTGTGCTCGTAGTAGTTGTAGTAGTAGTAGCAGCAACAGTAGTTGTTGTAATTGTTGCGGTATAGTAGTTGTAGCAGTAGTGGTAGAAGTAGTCGTTGAAGTAGTAGTAGGAGTAAGTTTAGGAGCAGTAGCTGTAGTAGTAGTAGTAGTAGTAGTAGTAGTAGTAGTAGTAATAGGTGTTGTAGTAGTCGTAGTAGGAGTAGTAGTAGGTGTAGCAATAAAAGTAGTAGCAGTAGTAGCAGTAATAGTAGAAGCTGGAGTAGTATTAGGAGGAGTAGTAGTGGTTGTAGCAACGGTTGTTGTCGCCGTAGTAATAGTAGAAGCAGCAGTAGCAGTAGTAGTAGTAACAGTGTTAGTAGTAGTTGAAATCGCTGTGGTAGTTATAGTAGTAGTAGCAGTAGTAATAGTAGCAGTAGTTGTAGTTGTAGTAGTATTAGTAGTAGTAGTAATAGTAGTAGTAGCAATAATAGGTGTAGTAGTTGAAATAGCACCAGTAGAAGTAGTAGCAGTAGTTGTTGTAGTAGTAGTGGTAGTAGTAGTAGTAGTAGTAGTAGTAGTAGTAGCAATAGTTGTAGTAGTTGTAGTAGTTGTAGTAGTTGTAGCAACAGTAGCCACAGTAATAATAATGGTAGTCATAATTGTGGTAGCAGTAGTAGTAGTCGCAGAAGTAGTGGTAGTACATGTAGAAGATGTAGCCAGAGTAGCAGTTGCAGCAGTTCCTTAGAAGTTTGTATAATAGCACGAGAAGTAGGTTTAGCAGTAGTTGTAGCGGTAGCAACAACAATAGTAGTAGTAGTATTAACAGTAGCGATAATAGTTTGAGTGGTAGTAGTAGCCGCAGTAGTAGTAACAGTAGCAGTAACAGCTGTGGCAATAGTAGTAGTAATACTTGAAGTAGTATTAGTAGCAAAAGTATTAGTAGTAGTAATAATAGTAGTAGTAGTAATAATAATAGTAACAGTAGCAGTAGTAGAGCAGTAGTACGGCGATAGTAGTAGCAATCGTGGTTGTAGTTGTGGAGGTATTAGAAGTAGAAGTAGTAGTTGTACTAATAGTAATACTAGTAGTAGTAGCAGTTGGATTAGTAGGAGTAGCAGTAGATGTAGTAACAAAAGTAGTAGTAGTAGTAGTAGCAGTGGTAAGAGTAGTAGTAGTAGTAGCAACAGTAGTTGCAGTAGTAGTAGTTGTTGTTGTTGTATTAGTAGTAGTAATAGCAGTAGTAGTACAAATAGTTGTAGTAGCAGCAATATCAGTAGTAGTACAAGTAGCAAGAGTAGTTGTGGTAGCTCTAGTAGTAGCAACAGTAGCAGTAGTAGTTGCTGTAGTAGTTGTAGCATTTGAAGCAATAGTAGTCATAGTCATAGTTGTAACAGTTGAAGCAGTAGTAACATAAGCAGTACCAAGAGTATTAGCTGTTGTATTTGTAGTAGCGGTAGTAGTAATTGTTGTTGTTGTACTAGTAGTATTTGTTATATTAGTAGCAGAAGTAGCAATTGTAGTAGCAGTAATAGTAGTAGTAGAAGTAGTAGCAGTAGTACTAGTAGTCGCAGTAGAAGTAGTAGCAGTAAGTAGTTATAGTAGTAGTAGCAGTAGTAGTAGTATATGTAGTAGGACTAGTAGTATTATTAGCACAGCAACAACAACTGCAGTAGTAGGGGTAGTACTAGTTCGAATAGTATTAGTAGTAGTTGCAACAGCAGCAGTAGTAGTTGTTGTAGTAGCAGTTGCAGTAGTACTATTTGTACTAGTAGTTGTAGCCATATTAGTAGCTATAGGAGCAACAATAGTAGTAGTAGTAGTGGTGGCAGCAGTAGTATCAGTAGAAGTAGTAGTAGTGGTGGCAGCAGTAGTATCAGTAGAAGTAGTAGTAGTAGTAGCAATAGCAGTAGCAGCAATAGCAATAGGAGTAATAGTAGCATAGCAGCAGTAGTAGTATTGGCAATAGTAGTAGCAACAACAGCAGTAATCGTAGTCACAGGAGTAGTAGTAGTAGCAGTAGTAGTAGTAGTAGCAATAGTAGTAGTAGTGGTAATAGTACTACTAGTTGCAGTAGTAGTAGTAGTAGTAGTAATAATAGTAGAAGTAGTAGTGGTAGTTGTTGTTGTTGTTGTTGTTGTTGTTGTAGTAGTACTAGTAGTAGTAGTCATGGCAGAACTGGGAGTAGTGGGAGTAGTAGTAGGAATACGTGTACGACAAGGAATACTAGTTGGAATAGTAGTACTAGTATAGTAGTAGCAAGAGTAGTAATAGTAGTTGTTGTTGTTGTAGTAGGAGTAGCAGTAACGGTAGTAGAGGTAATAGTAGTAGTTGTTGTTGTTGTCGTCACAATAGAAGAAGTAGTAGTAGTAAGAGTAGCAGTAGGATTAGTAGTTGTAGTAGTAGAGGTAGTAGAAGTCAAAGAAGAAGTAGTAGTAGTAGTAGTAGAAATTGCAGCATTAATTTTAGTAGTAGAAGTAGTAGTGGAAGAAGTACTAGGAGTATTACGCAAACTAGTAGTAGCAGTAGCAGCAACGGTAGTAGTATAGTAGCAGTAGTAGCCATCGTAATCGTAATTCATAGTAGTAGTAATTGTAGAAGTATTAGTTGGAGTACCAGTAGTAGTAGCAGTAGTTGTAGTCGTAGCAATAGCAATTGCACTAGCAGTAGTAGTCGCGGTAGTGGTAGTAGTAGTATTACTAGTAGCAGCTGTAGTAACAGTAGTAGTAGTAGTAGTAGTAGTTGTAGTATTAGTAGTAGTAGTACAGTAGTAGTAGTAGTAGTAGAAGTAGTAGTAGCAGTAGCAGCTGTAGTAGAAGTCATAGTAATAGTAGTAGTAGTTGTTGTTGTTGTTATTATTGTTGTAGTTGTAATAGTAATAATAATAGTAACCGAAGTAGTAATAGTAGTAGTAGTAGGGTAGTACTATAGTAGTGGTGGTGGTGGTAGTAGTAGTGGTAGTATTAGTAGCAATAGCAGTAGTAGTAATAGTAGCAGTAATAGTAGTAACAGTAGTAGCAGTAGTAGAATTAGTAGTAATAATAGTAGTAGTTGTGATAATAACAGTAGTAGTAACAGTAGTAGCAGTAATAGTAACAGTAGTAGTAGTAGTAGGAGTAGCAATAGCAACAGAAGTAGCAGAAGTAGTAGCTTCAATAGCAGTAGTAGTAATAATAGTGGGACTAGTAGTAGTAGAAGTAGTTGTAGTAGTTATCGTAGTAATAGCAATAAAAGCAGTAAATGGAG
Source organism: Trichopus zeylanicus subsp. travancoricus (assembly GCA_005019695.1). Taxonomy (NCBI): domain Eukaryota; kingdom Viridiplantae; phylum Streptophyta; class Magnoliopsida; order Dioscoreales; family Dioscoreaceae; genus Trichopus; species Trichopus zeylanicus. The sequence goes on from RXID01008603.1 coordinate 57,095, forward strand.
TAGTATTAGTAGTAATAGGACTAGTAGCAGCAATAGTAGTAGCGGTAGCAGTAGCAGTTATAGTAAAAGCAGTAGTAGCAGAACAAAAGGAAGTAGCAATAGTTGCAGTAGTAGCAGTAGCAGTTGCAGTAGCTATAAAATAGTAGTAGTAGTAGTAGTGATAATAGAAGAGGCAGAAGTAGCATAGCAATAGCAATAGAAGTTGTAGTAGCAGTAGTAGTACTACCAGTAGTAGGAAAAGTACAAGTAGAAGTTGTGGTAGTGGTAGAAGTAGTAGTGGTAGTAGCAGTAGGAGTAGCAACAACAGCAGCAGTAGTAGTAGTAGCAGTAGTGTTAGTAGAAGTAGTAGTTGTACAAGTAGTAGTAGTAGTAGTTGTTGTTGTTGTTGTTGTAGTAGTAGTAGTAGTAGCAGTAGCAGTAGCAGTAGTAGTACTAGCAGTAGTTGTTGTTGTTTCCATTGTTGTTGTTGTAGAAGTAGTTGTGGTCATACTAGTAGTAGTAGTAGTAGTAGTAGCAGTAGTAGTAGTAGTAGTAGATGTAGTTGTAGTAGTAAAAGTAGTAGTAATAGTAGTAGTAGTAGCAATAGCAGTTGTAGTAATCGAAGCAGTTGTTGTAGTAGTAGCAATAATGGTAGTAGTATTGGTAGCAATAATAGTCGTAGTAGAAGCAATAGTAGGAGGAGTAAGAGTAGGAGTAGTAGTAGTTTGTGCATTAGTAGTAGTAGTAGGAGTAGTAGTTTGAGTAGCAACAGCAGTCGTAGCAGTAGTCCAAATAATAATAGATGGAGTACTAGTTGGAGTAGTAGTAGTAGCAGCTGTAGTAGTAGTACCAATAGCAACAGTAATAGTAGTAGTAGTAGTAGTAGTAGTTTCTTGAATTATAGTAGTAATAGTAGCAAAAGTAGTTGTTGTAGTAGTAGTTGTAGCAATAGAAGTAGTAGTAGGACTAGCAGATGGAATAGGAGTTGGAGTAGTAGTTGTAGTTGTACTAGTAGTAGTAGAAGTAGTTGTAGTAGTAGTGGTAGTTGTAGTAGTAGTAGGCGGAGTTGTTGACGTGGTAGTAGTAGTTGTTGTTGAAGTTGTAGTAGTACTAGTAGTATTTGTCATAGTTGTAGCAGTAGGAGTAGTAGTAGCAGTAGTAGTAGTAGTAGGAGTAACAATAGTAATAGCAATAGGAGGAGGAAGAGTAGCAATAACAGTAGTAGTAGTATCAGCGGTAGGGGTAGTAGTAGTAGTTGTAGGAGTACACGTAGTAGAAAAAGGAGTAGTTGTAGCAGTAGTAGTAGTATTAGTTGTTGTTATTGTAGTAGTTATTGGAGTAGTAGCTGTGCAAATAGTAGTAGTTGTAGTAGTAGTGTACTAGTTGTAGTATTAGCAGTAGGAGTAGTAGTAGTTGTTGTAGTAGTAGTAGTAGCAACAGCAATAGGAGTAGTTGTCGTAATATTAATAATAGTAATAGTAGTATTAGTAGTAGTCATTGTAGTAGTCGTTCAAGTAGTAGCAATGCTAGTAGTAGTTGGAGTTGTAGTACTAGCAATAGGAGTAGTTGTAGTAGTGATAGTAGTAGTAGCAGTAGTATTAGCATTAATAGTAGCATTAGTGGTAGCAGTAATAATAGCAGCAGCAGCAGTAGTAGTAGTAGTAGTTGTTGTTGTTGTTATTGTTGTTGTTGTTGTTGTTGTAGTAGTAGTAGTAGTAGTAGTAACAGTAGCAGTAGCAGTAGTAGCAATAGTAGTTATTGTAAGAGTAGTAGTAGTAGCAATACTAGAAGTTGTACTAGTAGTTATAGCAGTAATATAAGTAGTATTAGTAGTAGTAGTAGTAGTAGTAATTGTTGTAGTAGTTGTAGTGCTAGTAGTAGTTGTTGTAGTAGCAGTGTGGTTGTCGTAGCAGTAGTAGTGGTAGTATAGGTAGTAGCAGAAGCAGAAGCAATAGTAGTAGTAGCCATAGTATTAGTAGTATTAGTAATAGTATCAGTTGTAGCAGTAGTATTAGTATTAGTCATAGTAGCGCTAGTAATAGCCATAGTAGCAGTAGTATTAGTTGTTGTAGTAGCAGTAGAAGTAGAAATTGTAGTAGTAGTAATCATAGCAGTAGCAGTAGCATAAGTTGTAATAGTAGTAGCAGCAATTGTAGTCGTCATTTTAGCAGAAGTAGTAGTAGCTGTAGTGCTGCTGCTGCTACTACTACTACTACTACTACTACTACTACTATTACTACGACTGACACTACTACTACTATTACATCAACTACTGCTACTACTGCTACTTCTATTACTATTACTGCTACTACTACTACTGTTACTACAAGTGCTGCTACTACTACTACTATTAATGTTACTATTGCTACTATTACAACAATTACTACTGGAGCTATTGCTACTACTGCAACTACTACTCTACTACTATAGCTACTACTACTACTCCCACTAATACTATTGGAACTTCAAGAACAAGAACTAGTGTTGCTACTGCAAATGGTACAATCACTCAAACTACTGCTACAACTACCACTACAACATCTTCAAATACCATTACTATTACTTCCATAGGTACTACTGCTACTACGGCTACTACTACTACTACTGCTACTACTACTACTACAACAACTACTACTATTGTTGTTACTGCAGCTACTATTGTTACTACTACTATTGCTAATGCTACTACTACTACTTCTCCTACTACTACTACCTTGATAACTACTCTGCTACTACTACTACTACTACTACTTTAACTGCTACTACTGCTGCTGCTAAGACCGCTACTACTGCTTTTACTATTACTGCTGCTACAATAGGTACTATTGCTACTACTACCACTACTAATACGACTATTGTTATAGCTACTTCTGCTACTACGGCTGCTACTACTGCTGCTGCTGCTACAATTGTAACTACCACTACTATAACGGCTCCACTACCATAGCTACTACTACTACTCCACTACTACTATTATTACTACAACAACAATTACTACTACTACTGCGACTACTACTACTAGTACTACAACTACTACTTCAACTGCTACTACTACTGCTACTGCTACTTGTATTACTTCCACTACTTCTACTACTTCTACTACGACTGCTATGACTTCTGCTAATGCCACTTCTACTTCGGCTGCTACTAGCTCTACTATTGCTACTACTGCTAATGATACCACAACTTCTACTACTACTACTACTACCACCACTACTACAACTACTGCTACTACACCTACAATGACCATTGCTACTATTACTACTGCTACTATTACTACTAGTATGACCATTGCTGCTACTACTACTACTACTACTACTACTACTACTACTAATTCTCCTCGTATTACAACAACTACAACTATTACTACTATTACTACTACTACTACTACTACTACTACTACGATTTGTACTACTGCTCCTCCTCCTACCTCCACAACTAGTACTACAACTACTACTACTACTTTTACAACTACTACTGCTACTATTACTACTACTACCATTTGTATTGTTGATGCTATTAATACTATTGCTACTGTTACTACTGCTACTACTACTATGACTATTACTACAACAACAACAACAACAACAACAACTACTACTACTACTATCAATACTATAGTTATTATTACTACTACTACTACTTTTGTTGTTGCGGTTGCAGCTACTGCTGTTGCTAATCCTACTACAACAACAACAACAACTATTATTATTAATACTATTTCAACTACTACTTCTACTACTACTACTACTGCTCCATCTGCTACTACTACTACAACAATGACAATAACAACAATAACTACCAGTGTTACTAATACTACTACCACTACTACTACCACTACTACTACTACTATTACTATGACTACTACTACAACAGTCGCTACAACTATCTACTACTGCTAGTATTACTACAACAACTACTACTATTACTACTAATACTGCTGTTGCTACTACTACCACTACTACGACGACGACGACTACTGCTAATAATGCTTCCACTACTACTCCTACTCCTACTGCTACTACTACTACTACCCCTACTACTACTACTAATAGTCCTACTATTAATTCTACAGCTGCTACTACTACTTCTACTACTACTACTAATACTCCTATTAATTCTACAACTTCTACTACTACTTTGACTACTCCTACAACTCCTTCTCCTGCACCTATTTAAACTACTCCTCCTCCTCCTACTACAATAACAACTACTACTACCACTACTACGGCACCACCACTATTACTACTACTTTTATCACTACTACAACTGCTATTTGTCCTATTACTACAACTGCTACCACTACCAATACTGCTATTGCTACTGCAATTACTACTGCTACTTGTACTACTACTACTACTACTACTAGCACTCTTCCTACTCTTATTACATTACTACAACAACTACTACTACTTCAACTACCATTGCTACTACAACAACTACTACTCCTATTACTGCAACTAGTACTACTCCTATTACTACTCCTAATCAACTCCTCCTACTACTACAACTGCTATAATTGCTGCAACAAATGCTACTACTACTACTACTACTACTACTACTACTACTACTACTATCGCGGCTACTACAACTACTACTACTCTTGCTGCTACTACTATTACTACTACTAATACCGCTACTACAATTGCTTCTACTACTGCTTCTCCAATACTATTACCACTGCAATTAATACTGCTACCAGTACAACTGCTGCACCAACTAATAATACTTCTACTACAAGTACTACTGCTAGTTCGAGTATTGATACTACTAGTAACACCACCACCACTACTACTACTTCAACAAGTATTACTATAACTATTTCTATTGCAACAACTCCTACTACCGCTATGACTGCTACTACTACAACTACCACACCTACTACTGCAACAACTGCTACAACTACTTTTACTGCTACTATTGCTACCACTGCTGCTACAACTTCTACTACTTGTACTTCTCCTTCTACTACTACTACTACTGCTGCTACTAGTACTGCTACTACAATAACAAATACTACTGCTGCTACTAGTGCTACTACTAAAACAACAAATACTACTTCTACTACTCTTTTTACCACTAATTCTCCTATAATAGCAACAACAACATCCACCACTATTGCTACCACTGCTACAACTAGGTCAGGCACAACTAATGCTACTAGTACTACTACTATTGCTACTAATACGACTACAACTTTTTCTATGGCTACTATTGCTACTACATCTACTACTATCACTTCTGCTACTAATGCTACTACTATTACTACTGCTACTATTGCTACTACAACCACTGCTACTACTATCACTACTACTACTACCACTAGTACCACTACTCTACAACAATTACTGCTACTCGTACTACTATTACTACTACTACAGCTACTACTACCACTACTACTACTATTACTAGTACTACTTGTAGTACTACCACTACTACCACTACTATTGCTACTAGTATTGCTACTTCTGCCGGCACTATGACTACTACTACAACTACTGCAACTACTACCTATGTGGCAACTACTACTACTGCGACAACTATTACTACTATTACTAGTACTACTCGTATTACAACTACCACTGCGACTACCACTGCCGCTACAACTACTGCTTCTGCAACAACTTATTATACTACTACAGCTAGTTCTACTACTACTACTACTACTACTACTACTACTACAACTACTACTACTACTACTACTACTACTACTACTACTACTACTGCTGCTACTACTACTACAACAACAACAACAACAACAACTACTACTACCACAACTACTACAACTATTACTACTACTACCGCTATAACAACTGCTACGACTACTATCTTTCCTACTACTATTACTACGGCGACTACTTCTGCTACTACAACTACTTCTACTCCAACTAAAACTACTACTGCTACTGCTACTACTAATAATACTACTAATACCACCATGACTACTACTACAACTACTACTTCTACTACTACTACTACTTCTACTACTACATCTACGACTGCTACTACTCCTACTTCTGTTACTACTGCTACTATAGCTACCACTACCACAACTACTGCTATTATTAATACTACTACTGCTGCTGCTGCTGTTGCTACTGATGTTGTTGTTGCTGCTGCTACCAGTACTAAAAGTACTACCGATGCTGCTCCAACAACTAATGCTACCACTGCTGCTTCAACTACTATTACTACTAGTACTATTTCTCCAACTACTACTTTTTCTAATAATACTACTACTGCTACTAGTGCTGCTACTACTACTACTACTACTAATACTACTACTGCTATTGTAGTTACTACTACTATTACTACTACTACTACTACTATTGCAACGACAACAACAACAACAACAACAACTACTACTACTACTACTACTACTACTACTGTTGTAGATGCTGCCACTGCTACAGCTACTACTACTACTACTACAACTGTTACTAGCACTACTACTACTACTACAACTGTTACTAGCACTACTACTACTACTACTACTACTACTATTGCTGTTGTTGCTGCTACTACTATTACAACAACTACTACAATTATTACTACTACTACAACCATTGCTACTGATACTGCTTCTACTACTGCTAGTACTACTACTACCACTACTGCTAGTACTACTATTATCACTAATACTACTACTACTGTTGTTGCTGCAGCTCCGACTGTTGTTGCTATCGCTACTCCTACTACTATAACTACTTCGTCCCCTACTACTATACAAACTTCTTCTCCTACTGTTGTAACTGCTATGACTGCTAGTATTGCTGCTACAACAACAACTACTACTACTACAATTGCTCATACTACTGCTACTACTACTTCTACCACTATTACTACAACAACTTTTGCTACTACTACTACCACCACCAATACTACTACTACTACCACTACTAGTACTAGTATGACAACTACTATTGTTATGACTACTACCACTACAACTGCTACTATAGCTACCACTACTTCTACCACAACTACCACTACTACTATTAGTACTACTACTACTGCTACTACTACTACTACTCCTACTAGTACTACTACTTCTACTATTACTGCTGCTATTGCGCTTGTATTATTACTACTACTACTCCTACTACTACTACCCCTAAACCGACTCTTACTACAACTACAGCTACTACGACAACTGCTACTATTACAATTGCTACTACTATAACTACTACTACTATTGTTGCTACTACTACAACTACAACTAGCACTACTTCTACAATGACAACTGCTAATGCTGTTACTACTACTAATAATAATACTGCTTCTGCTACTCATACAACTATGACAATTATTATGACTACTATTACAACTATTACTTCTACTACTACTACAACAACAACAACTATTACTACCACCACCACCACCACCACCACAACAACAACAATAACAACAACTACTACTACTCCTACTACTACTACAAGTACTACTACTCCTACTACTACTATTACTACTACTACTACTACAACTACTACTTCTACTACTACTTTTACTACAACTACTATACTACTACTACTATTACTACTACTCAAACTGCTATTGCTTCTACAACTATAAAAACTATTACTACTACAACTACTACAACTAGTGCTTGTACTAATACTACTACTACTATTACTACCGCTACGACTAATACTTCTATTAGTACTCCTACAACTCTGCCTATACGTATTCCTACCACTACTCCTGCTCCTCTTCCTCCTCCTCCTACCACTAATATTGCTACTATTCAAACTAATACTACTACTACTCGTACTACTACTAATGCAACAACTACTAGTACTCCTATTGCTGCTGCTACTACTACTAATACTACTACTACTTCTACTACTACCACCACCACCACCACCACTACTACTACTTTTATTCGTATTACTTCTGCTACTGCTACTACAGTTACTACTACTACTGCTGCTACTACTACTACTAAAAAACAACAACTACTACTACTACTATTGCTACTGCTACTACCACTGCTACTGCTATTACTGCTACTACTAAAGTTGCTACAACTAGCACTTTGTTACTCGTGCTCATACTCCTACTCCCACTACTACTACTGCTGCTACAACTAGTACAACAACAACAGTGACTACGACTAACACTACTACGATTATTGTAACTACTGTAACTGCTACTGCTACTTGAACTACTACTACTACTACTACTACTACTACTATTACTATTATACTACTGCTACTGCTATTACTATTGCTTCTACTGCTGTTATTGCTGTTACTATTACTTCAATACTACTACTTATGCTACTACTACTACTATGACTACTATAGTTGTTGTTGTTGTTATGGCTACCACTACTACTACTACTATGACTTCCTACTACTACTACTACTACTACTGATGGTGCTTCTATAGCTACTACACTGCTACTGCTTCTACTACTACTGCTGCTACTACTAGTACTTCTACTACTACTGCTACTATCAACACTATTACTACTACAACTGCAACTACTTCTACTGCTGCTACTGCTACTACTACTATTATAACTAATGCAACAACTATTACTTCCACTACTACTGCTACTACTTCTACTTCTAATACGACTACAATTACAACTACTGCTACTACTAGCAATACAACTGTAACTAGTACTCCTACTACAATAACTACTGCTACTACTACTGCAACTACTACTCCACCACCAACTACAACTACTGCTACTAAAGCTTCTATTACTACAGCAACTATTACTACTCTACTAATACTATTTCCACTACTACTTCTACTACTACTTCAACTACTACAATTACTATTACTACTACTACGACTACAACAACAACAACTTTTTTTGCTATAACTACTACTACTATGACAACTACTATTAATACTACCACTACTACTACTATTGCTACTACTGCAGTTGCAAAAGCTACAACTGAAATTACTATTACTACTACTATTACTTTCGGTACCACTGCGACAACTGCTACAATGACTACTGCTACTACTGCTGCTGCTTTGTCTTTTGCTACTACTGCAACTACTACGACTACTACTTCTACTACTCGAACTGCTACTACTACAACTCCCGCTACTGCTATGACTACTACTACTATGATTACTACTGCTGCTACTACTACTGCTACTACCACTACTACTACTGTAGCAAATGCTACAGATACTACTATTACTACTACTACTTTTGTTGCTACTAGTACAACCACTTTTGCTACTGCTATTATTACAACTATTATTTCTACTACTACAACATGGGCTACTACTATTGCTGCTGTTGTTGCTGCTTCTATAGCTACCACTACTACTACCACTACAACTACTAGAACAACCCCTAGTACTAGTACTACTACAACTATTGTTGTTGCTATTGCTACGACTACTGCTACTACGGCTACTACGGTGATAGCACTAGTAATATTACTATTACTACTACAACTAATACTTCAACTACTACTACAACAACAACTACTACTGTTACAGTTCCAACAACAACAACTACTACCACTACTCTTACCATTGCTACAACTACCACTATTGCAACTACTACTACTATTACTACTACTTCTACTACTACTTCTACTACTACTACTACTACTACTTGTGCTACTACTACGACTATTACCGTTGCGACTACTACAACAACTACTACTCCTCTAACAAAAACTACTGCTGCTAATACTACTACGACTACTACTACTACTATAACTCCTACCACTACTATAACAACTACTATTGATACTACTACTTCTACTTCTCTCAATACTACTACTACTACAAAAACAACAACTACACCTACTTCTACAATTACTACTACAACTACAACTACACCTACTACTGCTCCAACAACTACTCCTACATCTACCACTACTCCCACAACTACAACTACTATTACTGTGACTATTACTACTACTACTAGTACTACTACTACTAATACTTCGACTACTACTACTACTACTACTACTACTACTACTACTACTAGAACTACCACTACTACTGCTACTGCGACTGGTGCTACTACTACTGCCATTACAGCTACTACTACTATAACTCCGACAACTACTACTCTAATACTACTGCTTCGATTGCTAGCACTGCTGCTACTCCCACTACAATAACTACAACAATAACTACTGTTGCTACTACTATTACTACTACTCTACTACAACAAAAACTACTACTCCAACTAGTACTACTACTATTCCTGTAACTACTACTACTACTACTACTACTATTACTATTGCAATAACAACTCCTACTCTTACGACTCCTACTACTACTATTACTGCAGCTACTATTACTACTACTACTACTACTACCACCACCACTACTACAACTACTTATGCCACTATTACTACTATTATAGCTACTACTGCTACTTCTCCTACTACTACTACTACTTTTACTATTTCTGCTACTATTGCTACTACTACTTCAACAACTGCCGCTACGACTATTGCTATTACTACTACCAAGACCGCTACTACTGCTGCAGCTGCTACAACTACTTATCCTACTACTACTACTATTGCTACATTAACACTACTGCTACTACTGCTATTACTGCTGCCACTACTGCTGCTACTACAACAACAACTACTACTACTGTCACTATTACTGCTACTACACCTCTTACTACTACTCCTACTACTACTACTACTACTGAAACTACGACCACCACTATACCACTATTACTACTACTACTGCAACTTTAACTACTTCTACTACTACTACTACTACTACTACTACTACTACTACTACTACTACTACTACTACTACTACTACTCCTACTTCTGTTACTACCACCACCACCACTACAACTACTCCTACTCCTACTACTAAAGCTACAACTACTGCTACTACAGCTACTACTACTACTCCTGCTACTCCTACTACTATGACTACTACTACTAGCTCTACTACTATAATTACGGCAACTACTCCTACACTAGTACTACAACTACTACTGCTGGTACTACTACTTATACAAGAACTACTACTATTGCTGCTACTCAAACTACCACATCTACTACTACTACTACTACAACTACTCCTACTGCTATAGTAACAACTCCTACTACTACTGCTGGTACTACTACTTATACAAGAACTACTACTATTGCTACTACTCATACTACCACATCTACTACTACTACTACTACAACTACTCCTACTGCTATAGTAACAACTCCTACTACTACTGTTGCTACAACTACTACTTCTCCTGCTACCACTACCACTACTAAAACTACTACCACTACCACAACTACGACTACTACTAGTACAACAACTACTACTACCATTAGCACTACTTCAACTGCTATTACCACTACTACATCTACTATTACCGCTACTATTGCTACTTCTACTATAATTACTACTACTACTATTATTATTACTGCTACTATTGGCACTACTTCGACTACTACTACTACTACTACTACTACTATTGTTGCTGCTATTACTACTACTGCTACAACAACTGCTACTACTCCTCCTAGAACAACAACATCTATTATTACTGCTACTACTGGTACAACTTTGATTGCCACCACCACTACTACTACTAGTAGTACTACTACTACTACAACAACAACAACTGCTACTAGTACTACAACTACTACTAGTAGTAGTAGTAGTACTTCTTTTACTATTGCTACTATTGCTACTAGTACTACTTCTACTTCTACTACTACTCCTACGGCTACAAATTCAACTACTACTACCACTACTGCTACTATGCGGCTACAACTTCTACAACTGCTACTACTACTACTATTGTTGCTTCAGCTCCTGCAATAACTTCTACTACTACTAAAATTACCACTCCAATTACTACTATCCCTACTAGTATTACTACTACTATTACTAGCACTACTACTACCATAACTAGTATTACGACCACAACTTCTACTACTACTGCTGCTGTTACTACAACTACTACTACTACAACAATAACTACTACTACAGCAAATATAATAACTAATAGTCCTACTACTACGAATACTGCTATTGTAACTACTACTACTACTACTACTGCGATTACAACTACTACTACAACTTCTAATACTACTACTGCTAGTTATCCTACTAGGACTGCTACTCTAACGACTGCTACTGCTACTACTTATTCTGCTACTCCTCGTACTACTCCCACTACTACTACTACTTCCACTACTACTACTATGACTACTACTACTACTACTATTTCTACTAATAGTACTACTACGACTAGTACTACTGCTGCTTCTAGTACAACAACAATAACAACTGCTACTATAATTACTACTGCCACCACCACTACTACTACTACTACCACTGTGGTTACCACTGCTACTCCTGCTTCTCCTGCTACTACTACTACTACTACTACTACTACAATAACTATTGCTACTAATACTACTACTAATACTACTATTACTACTTGTACTACTACTACTACAACTACCACTCCTACTACTACTATTAATACTAATACTAATACTACTATTACTACTTGTACTACTACTACTACAGCAACTACTAATACTCCTACTACTACTACTACTTCTAATACTATAGCTACAACTATTGCTACTAGTACTAGCACAACTACAACACTATTACTAGAACTACTATTTCTGGTACTACTACTGCTCCTACAAGTACTTCTATTATGACTAATACTACTACTACTACTACTACTACTACCACCACCACCACCACTATAAATCACACTACTATAACTACTACTCCGACAATTACTACTCTAACCCCTACTACTACGACTACTCATACTACTACTATTACTACTACAACAACAACTACTACTACTATGACTACTACTACAACTGTAATAACTACGGCTACTACTACTAATACGACTACTGCTACTACTACTACTACTACTGTTGCTATAACTACTACTACGATTACTGCTACTACTATGACTACTACAACTACTACTGCTAGTCATACCACTACTGCTGTTACAACTAATACTACGACTACTACTACCACTACTACTACTTGTACTACTACTATTACTACTTTTAATACTATTACTACTACTACTTCTGCTTCTAGTACAACAACTACTACTACTTCTACTAGTACTACACCTAATACTTCAACTGCTACTTTGACTACTACTACTACTACCACTAAACAACAAATACCGCTATGCCGACTACTACTACTAGTCCCTATTTGTTTTGGGATCTGGATCAGGATAAGCTTGTTTTAGAATTATTTTTTTTCTTGTAGAATTAATATTTATTATTTTATACTATTATTAAATTAAATTATTATAAAAAATTAAATAGTTTTTTGAACTTTAAATTATTGAAGCCTTAATTTTGATAAAATGATATTAGTTTACAAAAGTGGTTCACTAGTCTTGACCTTGACCTTGACCTTGAGCCCCAACCAAACGGCCCCACTACTTCTGCTAATACAACTACTACTGTGGCTAATTCTTCTACGCCTACTACTACACCTACTACTGCTACTACTACGGCGACTCCTACTACTACTACTACTACAACTACTGTGACTTCTACTACTACTGCTACAAATACAACTATTACTACTACTATGGCTACTACTACTAATGCCAACGGTACTACTATCACCTCTCCTACTACTACAACTTCTGCTACTACAATTGTTACTCCTACCACAACTATTACTACTAGTTTTGCAACCACGAATACTACTACTGCTACTACTACTACTACTATTGCCACTACTTCTATGACTGCTACACTTGGTACTACTGCTATTACTACTACTAGTACTACTGCTATTACTACAACTATCGCTACTACAACTATTACTGCGACTGGTACTACTATTACTACTTCTACTCTTACTACTAATACTACTACTACCCGTACTACTACTACCACTACTACTCCTACCACTATTACTACTACCACGACTACTACTACTACAACTACTACATCTACTGCTACTGCTACAACTACAACAACAACTACTACTATTACTACTACTGCTACTAGTGTGACTTCAACTTCTAGTACTACCACTAATGTTACTGCTTCTACGGCTACTACTATTACTGCTGCTGCCACTACTACAACTATTATTACAACTGTTGCTACTGTTCCTGCTACTCTAACTACTATTACTACTACTACTAATCCTATTAGATCTACTCCAACTACTCCTACTACTGTTGTTGCTACAACAACAACAACTACTACTTCTACTACTACTAATGTTGCTCCTTCTACTACTACTCCTACTACTACTATTACTCGTACTACTACTACTACTACAAGTACTACTGCTGTTGCTTCTACTACTAGAACAACAACAACAACAACAACTATTACTACTACTGCTACCACTACTTCTGCTACAACTATTACTACTTCAGCTACTGCTACTACTCCTACTTTCACTATTACTACTACTACCACTATTACTAGAATTACTCCTATGACTACCACTACTACTACAACTACTACTTCTACTACTACTACTCCTAATAAACCAACTTTTACTAGTACTGCAACTTCTACTTCTACGGTTGCTACCGCTACTACTACTATTACTACTACTACTATTTCTACTAGTGCTATAACAGCAACAACAACAACAGCACCTACTACTACTACTACTACTACTTCTATCACTACTATTTCTACGGCTACAACTACTGCCACTACTACTACAAGTATTATTACTGCTGATACTATTGCTGCTACTCCAACTACTATTACTACTCCTACTACTACTACTACTACTACTACTACTACTTTTGCTATTGCTACTACTCCTACTCCTACTTCCACTATTACGATTACATCCACTATTACTAGAATTACCCCTATTATTGCCATAACTACTATGACTACTACTACTACTACGACTACTACTACTACTACTACTACTACGACTCCTAATACCCTGCTATTATAACTACTACTACTATTGCTTGAACATATGCTACTCCCACTACTCCAACTACTACTCTACTATTACTACTTCTACAACAATTCCTTCTACTATTGCTTCAACTACTACTACGATTACTACTACTTCTACTAGTACTACAACTACTACTACAACTACTACAGCTACTGCTGCTACTACTACCACCACTACTACAACTACACCTACTACTACTATTACCATAACTACTACTAGTACTACTACTATTGCCACTACTACTACTACAAATACTACTTCTGCTACTACTACAACAAGAACAACTACTACTACTACAACTCTAGATACTATGCCTGCTCCTACTACTACGTCTTCTACTGCTACTGCTACTCCTATTGCTACTCCTACTGCTACTATTACCTCTATACCTACTACTACTACTACTACTATGACTGCTACTATTATAACTAATACTTCTACTACTACTTGTGCTCCTACACCTATTCCTACTACTACTCCGACTACTACTACTACTTGCACGACTACTACTATGGCTGCTGCTACTACTACTATTACTAATACTACTACTACAACCTCTACTACAACTTCTACAACTGCTTCTACTGTTACTAGTACTACTACTACTTCTACCACTACTGCTACTAATATTGCTACTGCTACTACCACTACTAATACTACTACTATTGCAGCTACTGCTACTACTACTACTAAAACTACTGCGGTTGCCACTGTTGCTAATATTTTTGCTACTCCTACTCCTACAACTACTACTACTGCATCTACTACAACGACTACTCTAAATACTTCTACAACAACTACAACTACTACTCCTACTGCTACTACTACTTTGATTACTACTGCTATTACAATTACTACTACTATTTCTTCTAATACTACTACTACAACAACAAGAACAATAACAACAATAACAACAACAATAACTACTACTACAACTACAATGAATAACACTATTGCAACTACCGCGACGGCTAAAACCTCTAGTACTACAACTACTGATACTACTACTACTACCTACTGTTGCACTTCTACTACAACTACTACTATGGCTACTACTACTATTCCTATTACTACTACTATTGGTACCACTACTACTACTTCTACTACTGCTGCTATTCCTGCCACTACACTACTACCACTATTGCAGCTACTACTACTACTACTACTACTACTACTACTACTACTACTACTACTACTACTACTTACTACTACTACTTACTACTACTACTACTACTACTACTACTGTTACTACTACTACTACTACTACTACAACAACAACAGCTACTGTTGCTGCTACTACTACTACAACAACAACAACAACAACAACTACTACTATTCCTCCTCCATTGCTACTACTAGTACCCCAACTACTACAACAACAACTACTGCTGCGACTACTGCTACTTCTACTACTACCACTAGTACTACTATTACTACTACCACTACTATTACTACTACCACTACTACTAGTACTGGACACTGGTACAACTAATATAGCTAGCATTGCTACTACTCCAACAACTACTACTAGTACCACTACTAATACTGCTGTTACTACTACTACTAGTACTGCTACAATAACTCCTTTTGCTACTACTACTACTTCTCCTACTACTATTACTATTGCTACAACTACAACTATGCCTACTGCTACTACTAATACTATAACTCCTACTAATGCTGCTACTGCTACTGATACTCCTACGTCTACTACTACTCGCACTTCTATTACTACTCCTATTACTACTACTATTACTACCGCTACGAATAATAAAACTACCACTACTCCAACTCCTACTCCTACTGCCACTCCTACAACTAGTTTTGCTCCTACAACTACTACTATAACAACTACTACTGCTACTACTACTTCTACTACTATTGCGGCCACCATTACTGAAACTACTGCTACTGCAACAACTACTACCACTGCTATTGCTACTGGTACTACTACTACTACAACTCTGATTACCACAACTACTACTTCTACTACAGCTACTACTGCTACTACTCCTCCTACTACTACTATTGCTAACACTCCTACTACTTCTACGACTACTACTCCACCTACTACTGAAACTACTATATTCCTATTATTATTACTACTACTACTACTACTACATCTGCCACTCCTAATTCAACTATTATTATGACTAGTGTAACTACTACTACTGCTCTTACTACTATTACTACTACTACCACTAGTTGTACTATTACTAGCACTCCAAACACTCCTACTACTACTGCTGCTGCTGCAATAATTGCTGCTACTGCTACTAGTACTACTACTACTACTACTACTTTACTAAAAGTACAACTGCCACTTCTACTACCTCTTCTATTATTGCTACTACTGCTACTACTATGAATTCTACTACTAGTACTACCGCTGCTACTGCTTCTACTACTAGTTCTGCTACTACTGCTGCTACTACTGCTACTACTACTACTACTACTATTCCTACTCCTACTCCTACTACTTCTACTATTACTACTCTCTCCTACTACTACTACTATAGCTACTATGACTCCTATTGCAACTCCTCCTCCTCCTCCTCCTCCTTCTACTACAACTAATACTAATATTACAATTACTGCTGCTACTGCTACAACTGCAACAACAACTATTACTACTAATACTATTGCTGCTACTTCTTCTACTACTACTACTACTATTACAACGAATACTACTCCAGTTGCTTCTACTACTACTCCTATTACTATTACAACAATTACTACAATGATTTATACTACTACCACAACTACAACAACTATTGTTGCTGCGACTATTGCTACTACTGCTGCTACTACTGCCACTACTACAACTCTAATTATTACTACTACTACTGCTACTACTACTCCTACTGCAACTTTTATTTCTTCTACCACTCCTAATACTACTACTAGCCATACTGCAGAAGATACTACTACTACTACAATAATAACAACAACAACTACTACTACCACTACTAGTATGACAACTACTCCTACTCCTACTACTACTACAATAACTACAACTATTGGCACTACTACCACCTCTATTGCAGCGACTGCTATAACTCTGACTAATTTAATGCTACAACTGCTACTGCTACTCCTCCTCCTCCTATAGCGACTACTACTACTCCAAATATTACTACTACTACTACTGCTACTACTAATACTACTACTTCTACTACTAATACTACTACTTCTACTACTATTTCAACTAGTACTACTACAACTGCTACTACTACTGTTGTTCCACCTCCACCTCTTCCAGCTCTTGCTACTACTACCACGAGTGCTATAACTACTACTACTGCTACAACTACTGCTGCTGCTACCACACCCTCTACTACTGCTACTACTACTACTACTACAGAACTGCACCACTAGTACAACAACTGCTATTAGCATTGCTATTACTCCAACAACTACCACTATTACTACTACTAATACTACTAGTAGTACTTCAATAACTCCTTTTGCTACTCCTCCTCCTCCTCCTGCTACTATTACTACTACTATAACTACTACTACTCCTACTACTACAACTACTACTAATGCTGCTACTACTACTCCTCGTCCTACAACTACTAGTACTACCACTTCTACTGCTGCTCTAATTACTACTACTATAACTACCACTACTACTAATACTACTGCTACTACTCCAACAACTACTACCACCCTAACCCCTACTCCTACTACTACTCCTACTACTACTTCTACTATTACAACTACTACTACGACAACTACAACTGGTACTACTACTTCTACTGCTATTGCTACTACTATTATTGAAACTACTGTCATAGTAAATACTACTACTGCTATTACTACTGGTACTAGTACTACAACTCTAATTACCACAACTACTATAGCTATTACGGCTACTACTACTACTACTCCTACTACTAGTACTACTGCTAACAATCCTTCGACTCCTACCGCTACTCGAACCCCTACTACTACTTCTACTACTACTCTCTCCTACTACTCCTAATACAACTACTACAACTCCTACTGCAACTCCTACTACTACTACTACTACAAATACTACTAATACTAATATTACAACTACTGTTTCTACTGTTGCTATTAAGACAACAACAACTACTACTGATACTATTGCTGCTACTTCTACTTATAATACTACTACTACAAATAAAACTCCTAGTGCTTCTACTGCTAGTCCTTTTACTAATACTACAACTACCTTATTTTATACAACTACTACTACTACAACAACGACTGTTGTTGCTGCTACTACTACTACTACTATTCCTACTACTATTGCTTCGGCTACTACTACTACTGCTACAGCACCTCCTATTTCTTCTACCACTCCTACTACTACTAGTACACCTACTGTAAAAAAATACTATTACTACTACTACTAAAACAACAACAACGACCACTATTACTACTACTACTACAACTACTAGTACGATAATAACTCCTACAGCTACTACTACCACTACTACTCCTACTACTACTATAATAACTACAACTACTAGCGAAACTACCACCTCTGCTATAGTGACTATTACAACTACTACTACTTCTAATACTATAATAGCTACTACTACTACTACTCCTATTATTACTCCAACTACTGCGGCTATTGCTGCTGCTACTACTACTACATCTACTACTAATGCTACTACTACTACTCTAACTAATACTACAACTGTTGCTACTACTTTTGATCGTCCTAACTACTACCACAACTACAACTACTTCTACTACCCCGACTATAGCTCCTACTTGTTCTACCACTCCTAGTACTACTATACCCCTACTGCAAAAAAACTACTTCCACTACTACTACCAATACTACTACTACTATAACTACTAGTTAAATAACACTCCTACAGCTATGACCACTACTACTCCTACTACTACAATAACTACAACTACTGGCACTACTACCACCTCAACTATAGCGACTACTACAACAACTACTACTTCTAATAATACAACTGCAACTGCTACTACTACTCCCCCTATAGATACTACTATTCTTACTATTACTACTAATACTACTACTACTACTAATACAACTACATCTACTACTAATACTACTACTTCTGCTACTAGTACTACTACTACTACAACTACTACTACAACTCCTACTACAACTGCAGCTACTACTATTGCTCCTTCTCCTCATCCTCCTCTTCTACTGCTACTACTACCAGTACTACAACTAGTACAGCCACATTTACTACTACAATTACTAATACTACTAGCACTACTACTACTGCTGCTGTTGCAACTACTACCTCTACTACTACTACTACTTCTCCTATTACTACTACTACTTCTGCTACTGCTGCTGCTACTATTACTGCCATTGTTACTATACAACAACTACTACTATGACTCCAAATACTACTGCTACTACTACAACCACTCCTACTACTACTAGTACTTTTATTACTACTACGACTACTATTACTGTCGCTATTACCACTACCACTACTACTACTACTCCTGTTACCACTACTACTACTATGACTACTACTACTACCACTACTACTATTATTGGTGCTACTAATACTTTTGCTACTACTGTTGCTACTTCTTGTACTACTAGTATAGCTGCTACTTCTATTACTATAATAACTACTTCTACTACTACTTCTATAACTATGACAACTACTACTACTACTACTTCTGCTATTAATATTGTTACAACTAGTCCTTTTGATACTAGTGCTACTGCTACCACCACTACTACTACTCCTAATAGTACTAGTACTAATACTAGTACTATTTCTACTACTACTACTACCTCTACTACTACTGCTGTGACTCTTACTGTACTACTACTACAATAACTACTACTAGGACTACTACTCTAACAACTACTACTATTACTACTAATAATACTACTACTACTATTACTACTACTACTTCTACTACTACTATAACTACTCCTACAGTGACTACTACTACTATGACTACTACTACTGCTACTGTTATTTCTACTACTAGTCCTATTACTACTACTGCTACTACTACTACCACTACTACTAGTACTACTATTCCTACTACTACTTCTACTATTACTACTTCTAGTAGTACTTGCTATAGTTGTAATAGTACTAGATGTTTTAGTAGTAGGAGTAGCCGTAGCAGCAATGACAGTAGTAATAGCAGTAGTAGAAGTAGTGGCAATAATATTAGTTGTAGTAGCAGTAGCAGTAGTAACAGTAGTTGTTGTTGTAGTAGCAGAATCAATTATAGCAGCAGTAGTAGTAATAATAATAGTAGTTATTGTAGTAGTAGTAGTTGCAATCATAGTAGCTGTAATAGTAGCAGTAGTTGTAACAGTTGTAGTAGCGATAGTTGTAGTCATTGTAGTAGTAGTAATAGCAGCAGTAATAGCAGAAGTAGTAGTAGCAACACTAGTAGTAGAATTAGTAGTAGTAGTAGTAGTAGGTGTAGTAGTAGTAGCAGCAGTAGCAGTAGTAGTATTAGTAGTAGTAGTAGTAGTTGGATTAGTGGTAGAAGCAGCAGCCGTAGTAGTAGGTGTAGTACTAGTAGCAGCAGCAGTAGTAGTAGTTGGAGTAGTAGTAGCAGTAGTAACCATAGTAATAGTAGAAGTTGTTGCCATTGTAGCAGTATGAATAGAAGTATTAGTAGCTAAAGGAGTAGTAGTACTAGTAATAGTAGTAGTAGTTGTAGTAGTAGTAGTAGCAGTTATTATACCAGAAGTAGTAGTGGTAGTAGTAGTAGTAGTAACAGAAGTAGTAGTTGCAGTAGCATTAGGTACAGTAGTAGTTGTAATAGCCATAATAGTAGAAGCAGTAGTAGTATTAGTAGTAGTAGTGGTAGTAGTGGCAGCGGTAGTAGTAGCAAGAGTAATAGTTATATTAGTTGTAGTAGTAGTATCGATAGCTATAGCAGAAGTAGTAGTATTAGTACTAGTTGTGCTAGTAGTAGAAGTAGTTATAGCTATTGTAATTGTAGTAGCTATAGCAATAGTTGTACCAGAAGTAGTACTACGAGAAGTAGTAGTAGTTGTTATTATGGGAGAAGTAGTAGTTGTTGTTGTTGTTGTAGTTGTTGTAGTTCTAGTAGTAGTTGTCATTGTTGTAGTAGTAGTTGTTATTGTGGGAAAAGTAGTAGTTGTTGTTGTTGTAGTTGTTTTAGTTGTTATAGTTGCTGTGTTGTAGAATCAATAGTAGCAGTAGCAGCAGTAGTAGTAATAGTAGTAGTATTTGTAGTAGTAGTAGTAGCAATCATTGTAGTTGTAACAGTAGCAATAGTATTAGTTGTTGTAGTCATGATAGTTGTAGTTATTGTAGTAGTAGCAACAGTAGTAGTAATTGTAGAAGTAGTAGTAGCAGCACTAGTAGCAGAATTAGCAATAGTACGATAAGAAGTTGTAGTAACAGTAGTTGTCGCAATAGTAATAGCAGCAGCAGTAGGAGTAGTAGTATTAGTAGTAGTAGTAGTTGGATTAGCGGTAGTAGCGGCAGTAGTATTAGTAGTTGCAGTGGTAGTAGTAGCAGTAGTAGTAGTAGTTGGAGTAGTAGTAGCAGTAGTAGCAGTAGTAGTAGTATAAGTTATGGTAGTAGCAGTAACAGTAGCAATACGAGTAGAAGTATTAGTAGTGAAAGTTGTAGTTGTAGTAGTAGTGGTGGTTATAGTAGTAGTAGCAATAGTTGTACTAGAAGTAGTAGTAGTGGTAGTCGTAGCAATAGTAGCTGTAACAATAGTAACAGAAGTAGTAGTTGCAGTAGCATTAGGTGTACTACTAGTAGTAGTAGCCATAATAGTAAAAGCAGTAGTAGTATTAGTAGTAGTAATGGCAGTAGTAGCAGTATTAGTAGTAGCTAGAGTAGTAGTTGTAGTTGTTGTTATAGTAGTAGTAATAGTTGTAGCAGAAGTAGAAGTAGAGTAGTAGAAGTGGTAGTAGTAGAAGTAGTTGTAGCTATCGTAGTAGTAGCAATAGCAGTAGTTATACTGGAAGTAGTAGCAGCAGCAGTCGTAGTAGTATGAGAAGTAGTAGTTGTTGTTATTATCTAAAAAATTTGTAGTAGTCGTTATTGTTGTAGTTCTTGTAGTTGTAGTAGTAGTTGTCATAGTTGTAGTAGTAGTCATAGTAGTAGTAGTAGTCATAGTAGTGGTCATAGTTATTGTATCTACAGTAGCAGTAGAAGTAGCAGTAGTTGTACCAGAAGTAGTAGTAGTAGCAGTCCTTGTAGTATGAGAAGTAGTAGTAGTTGTTATTGTGGGAAAAGTAGTAGTAGTAGTAGTTATTATAGTTGTTGTAGTTGCAGAATCAATAGTAACATTAGTAGCAGTAATAATAATAGTAGTAGTTGTAGCAGCAGTGGTAGTAATCATAGTAGTTGTAATAGTAGTAGTAGTAGCAGTTGTTGTAGTGATAGTTGTAGTTGTTGTAGCAGTAGCAATAGTAGTAGTAATTGTTGAAGTAGTAGTAGCAGCACTAGTAGCAGACTTAGTAGTAGTTTGAAAAGAAGTAGTACTAGTTGTAGCAATAGTAGTAGTAGTAGCAGCAGCAGGAGGAGTTGTAGTATTAGTAGTAGTAGTAGTAGTTAGATTAGTGGTAGTAGCGACGGTAGTAGCAGTAGTTGCAGTAGTAGTAGTAGTTGTTGGAGTAGTAGTAGCAGTAGTAGATGTTGTAGCAGTAGTAGCAGCAGTAGCAGTACGAGTTGAAGTATTAGTAGTTAAAGTTGTAGTAGTAGTAGTTATAGTAGTAGTAGCAGTAGTTGTACTGGAAGTAGTAGTAGGGGTAGTCATAGCAGTAGTAGCAGTAACAGTAGTAACAGAAGTAGTAGTTATACTAGCATTAGGTGCAGTAGTAGTGGCAGTAGTAGCAGTAGTAGTAGTAGCAAGACTAGTAGTTGTAGTTGTTGTTGTAGTAGTAGCGATAGCTGTAGTAGAAGTAGAAGTAGTAGTAGTAGTGGTAGTAGTTGAAGTAGTTGTAGCTGTCATAGTAGTAGTAGCAATAGCAATAGTTGTACCAGAAGTAGCAGTAGCAGTAGTCGTAGTAGTACGAGAAGTAGTTGTTGTTGTTATTATGGGAAAACATGTAGTTTTAGTTGTTGTTATAGTTATTATAGTTGTAGTAGTAGTTGTCATAGTTATAGTAGTAGACATAGAAATAGTAGCAGAATTATTAGTAGTAGTAGCAATAGTAGCAGAATTAATAGTAGTAGTCGTAGTTATTGTATCTATAGTAGTAGTAGCAGTAGGAGCTATAGCAGTGGTAGCAGAAGCTCTAGTACAAATAGTAGTTGTAGTGGAGGTAGTAGTGGTAGTCCAATTAGTAGTAGTAGAGGTAGTTGTTGCAGAAATAGTAGTAGTAGTAGTAGAAGTAGTAGTAGCAGTGTAGTTGAAGTAGCAGTACACGCTGCAGTAGAAGTAGTTGGAGAAGTAGTAGTATTAGTAGTAGTAGTAGTTGCAGCACAAGTAGCAGGAGTAGTAGTAGTAGTTGTTGTTGTTATTGTTGTTGTTGTAGTTTTAGTTGTAGTAGCTGTAGTAGTATTAATAACCATAGTAGTAGTAGTAGTAGTAGCAGCAGTAGAAGTACCAATAGTTGCAGCAGTAGCAGCGATAGTAGTAGTAGTAACTACAGCAATCGTAGAAGTAACAATAGTTGTAGCAAAAGTATTAGCTGTAGTAGAAGCAGAAGTAGTAGTAGTATATATAGTAGCAACAATCGTACTAGTAGTAGTTGTAGTAGTCATAGTTGTAGTAGCAGTAATAGTAGTAGGAGGAGTAGTAGTAGTAGTAATAGTAGTAGTCGTAGTAGTAGCGAAGCAATAACAATGTAGTAGTAGTAGTAGAAGTAATAGTATTAGTAGAAGTAGTAGTAGTAGTCGTAGAAGTAGTAGTAGTATTTGTGGTAGTACTAGTAGCAGTAGTAGTAATAGTAGTTGTAGGATTCGTAGTAGTGGAAGTTGTAGTAGATCTAGTAGTTGTAGTAGTAGTAGCGATAGAAGTACTAGTAACAATAGTAGTAGAAGTAGTAGATGTAGTAGTAGTACTAGTAGTCGTATTAGCAAGAACACTTCTAGTACAAATGGTAGTTGTAGTAGCACTTGTAGTAGTAGTAGTAGTAGTAGTAGTAGTAATAATAGTAGTAGCTGTAGTAATAGTAGTAGTAGCAGTAATAGTAGTAGCAGTGGTAATAGTAGTAATAGTTGTTGTTGTAACTATAGTAGTAGTAGTTGTTGTTGTAGTAGTAGATATAGTAGTAGTCGTAGTAGTAGTAGTAGTAGTAGTAGTCGTAGTAGTAGTTGTAGTAGTAATAGTAGTAGTAGTGGTGGTGGTTGTAGTAGTAGTAGTAGTAGTGGTCGTTGCAGCAGTAGTAATAGTTGTTGTAGTGGTAGTAGCAATAATTGTAGTAGTAGTAGTAGTAGTTGTTGTTGTTGTACTAGTACTAGTAGTAGCAGTAGTAGTAGCAGTACTTGTAAGAGCAGCATCTGTAGTTGTGGTAGCATTAGTAGTACGGCAACAATAATAGAAGTAGTAGTGTTGTACTAGTAGTAGTAGTCGTCATAGTCGTAGTAGGGGTAGTAGTAATAGTAGTTATAGCAGTAGTTGTTGTAGCTATAGTTGTAGTAGTTGTTGAAATAGTAGTAGTAGTAGTTGTAGCAGCAATAGTAGGAGTAGTAGCAGTAGCAGTAGGAGTTGCAATAGTAGCAATTGTAGTAGAAGCAGCAGTAGCAGTAGTTGTAGTAGTTGTAGCGGCAGAATTAATTGTAGTGGTAGTAGTAGTTGTTCTTGTTGTAGTAGTAGTAAAGTGATAATAGTAGTAGTAGCAGCAGTAGTAGCAATCGTAGTAGTGGTAGTAGTAGTAGTAGTAGTAGCAGCAGTCATGGCAGCAGCAGTAGTTGTTGTTGTTGCAGTACGAGTAGTAATTGTAACTGAAGTTGTAGTAGTAGGAAAAGAAGTAGTAGTAGCAGTAGAAGTGGCTGTAGTAGTAGTAGTAGAAGCGATAGTAGTAGTAGTATTAGAAATAGTAGCAGCAGTAGTAGTTGTATTTGCAGAAGTTGTAGTAGCAATAGTAGTAGTAGTAGCAGTTGTAGCAGCAGTGGCAGCAGTAGAAGTATAAGTAGATGTAGTAGTGGGTTAATTGGTAGTAGTAGTAGTAGTAGTTGTAGTAGTAGTAGCAATAGTGGCAACAGCAGTAGTAGTAGCTGTAGTAGTAGCTGCGATAGTAGTAGTAGTAGTAGTAATAGAAGTAGTAGTTGCATTATCAGTAGGTGTAGTAACTATAGTAATAGCCGTAATAGTAGTAGCAGTGGTAGTATTAGTAGTATTAGTAGCACTAGTAGTAGAAGCAGTAGTAGCAGTAGTAGAAGTAGTAGGTGTTGTAGTAGCTACACTAGCCATAGCAGCAATAGTAGTAGTAGCATTAGTAGCAGTAGTAGCTGTAGTAATAGTAGAAGTAGTTGTAGAAGTAGTAATTGTAGTAGCAGTCGCAGTAATATAAGTAGTAGTGGAAGTCGAAGCAATAGTACTAACAGTAGTAATTGAAGTAGAGGCAAAAGTACTAGTAGTAGTAGCAGTGGTAGTTGTAGTAGTAGTAATAGTAGCAATAGTAGTAGTAGTTGTAGTAGTAGTAGTAGAAGTAGTAGCAATTTGGTACTAGTTGTAGAAGTAGCGGTAGGAGAAGCAATAGTAGTAGTAGAAGTAGCTGTGTAGCAATAGCAGCAATAGCAGTAGCAGCAGCAGTAGTAGTGATAGTAGTAGTAGTAGTAGTAGTAGTAGTAGTAGTAGAGGTAGTAGTTATAGTAGTAGAGGTAGTAGTAGTAATAGTAGTAGAAGTAGTAGTAGTATTATTATTAGAGGGAGAAGCAGTGGTAGTAGTAGAAGTAGTATTAGTAGTAGTAGTAGTAATAATAGTAATAGTATTAGCAGCAGTAGTAGTTGTATTAGAGGGAGAAGCAGTGGTAGTAGTAGAAGTAGTATTAGTAGTAGTAGTAGTAATAATAGTAATAGAATTGGCAGAAGTAGTAGTAGTATTAGAGGGAGAAGCAGTGGTAGTAGTAGAAGTAGTATTATTAGTAGTAGTAGTAGTAATAGTAATAGTATTAGTAGTAGTTGTTGTTGTGTAGTAGTAGTTTAGGTAGTAGTAGTCATTGAGGTAGTAGAAGTTGTGGTAGTAGTAGTAGTGTACTAGTAGCAGTAGTAGTAGTAGTAGTAGTAGTAGTAGTAGTAGTAGTAGTAGTAGTAGTAATAGTAGTAATAGTAGTAGTGGTAGTAGTAGAGGAAATGGTAATAGTAGAGATAGCAGTTGTAGTAGTCGTAGTAGTATTATTAGTAGTAGTCGTAGTAGTAGTATCAATAGTGGTAGTAGCCATAGTAGTAGTAGTAGCAGGAGTAGTAGTACTAGAAGTAGTAATGGCAGCAGCAGTAGTTGTAGTAGTAGTATTTGTAGTTGTACTAGTAGTCATAATAGTAATAGTCATTGTAGGAGTAGCAGTAGTGGAAGTAGTAGTAGTAGAAGTGGTAGTTGTAGCAGAAGTCACAATAGTTGTAGTAGTAGTAGTAGTATTAGTTATTGTAGTAGTAGAAGTAGTAGTAGAAGTATTAGTACTAGTAGTAGTGGTAGCAGTTTTAGTACTAGTAGTAGTAGTAGTGATCGTAATAGTAGTAGTTGTTGTTGTGTCAGTAGTAATATTAGTAGTTGTTGTAGTAGGAGTAGTACTATTAGTAGTAGGAGTAGTAGTAGGAGAAGCAGGAGAAGCGGTATTTGTGGTAGTAGCAACAGTAGCAGCACTAGCTACAGTAGTAGTAGTAGTTGTTGTAGTAGTAGTTGCAGAAGTAGTAGTAGTAGCAGTGGTCGTAGTAGTAGTTTAAGAAATTGTTGTAGTTGTAGTAGCAATAGTAGTAGTTATAGTAGAAGTAGTAGTAGTAATATTAGTAGTAGCAGAGGTATTAATAGTAGTAGTAGAAGGAGCAGCAGCAGCAGCAGGAGTAGTAGCAGCAGCAGTAGTAATAGGAGTAGCAGTAGTAGTAGTAGTAATAGTAGTAGTAGTAGCAGCAAAAACAGTAGTAGCAGAAGTAGTAGTAGTAGTACTAGTAGCAGTACTAGTAGTAATAGCAATAGAAGCAGTCACAGAACTCATAGTCGCAATAGTAATATTAGTAGTTGTAGTAGTTGTAGTAGCAACAGCAGCAGTAGTAGTAGTAGTAGTAGGAAGAGGAGGAGGAGGAGGAGGAGTAGCAGTAGAACTAGTAGTAGTTGTACTAGTACAGTAGTAGTAGTGCTAGTAGTAGTAGTAATAGGAGAAGTAGTTGGAGTAGTAGTATTAATAGTAACAGCAGCAATGGCATCAGGAGCTGTAGTAGTACTAGTTGTAGTAGTATTAGTTGTAGTAGTTGCAGTAGTGGTACTAGTAGCAGCAGTAGTAGTTGCTATTGCAGTAGTTGAATAGTTGTAGTCGAAGCAGTTGTATTAGTACCAGAATTTGCAACAGCAGCAGCAGTAGTACTACTACTACTACTACGGCTACTACTATTACTGCGCTAATGCTACTGTACTATCTCTACTACTACTAAAACTACTACTACCACTACTACAGCAACCAGTACTACAGCTACTACAACAACAACTGCTACTAGTACGACAATAAATGCTATTACGACTACTGCTACTACTACTACTACTACTAATACTACTATTAGAACTGCCATAATGGCTACTACTTCTAGTACAACAACTACTACTAATTTCTATACTACTACTATAAAAAATAGTACTGCTACTTCTGCTGCTATTGCTGTTGTAGCTACTACTTGTGTTGCTACTGCTGCTGCTGCTTCTAATACTACTATTGCTGCTTCTGCTACTGTTGTTACTACTAGCGCCACTCCTAATACTACAACTACTACTACTATGACCACTGCTACTACTACTACTACTGCTACTACTACAACTGCTGCTATTACTGCTACTACTAATGTTACTATTACTACAGCTACTACTGCTGCTACTACTACTAATGCTATTACTACTACTACTACAACTACTACTACTACCACAACACCAATAACTACTAATAGTACTACTTCTACTACTACTACTACTACAACTCCAACAAATGCTACTGCTACTACTACTATTAGTTCACATACTACAGCTACTACTATCACTTCTGCTACTACAACAACTACTACTACTATTATCATCGGTGCTGCTACAACAACCACTACTACAACAACTACTACTATTACTACTACTCCTCCTACTACTGTTGCTTCTACTACTACTACTAATACTTCAACAACTGCTGCAATTACTACAACTCCCGCAAATACTACTGCTCTACTACTACTTATACTACTTCTACTACTACTACAATAATTACTACTACTTCTACAACTACTACTACTACTGCGACTACTTATACTAATACTACAACTACTACTTCTACAACTACTATTATTGTTGCTACTATTACAACTTCTCCTACTACTACTTCTTCTACTTCCACTACTACTACTACTACAACGACTGCACTACTACTACTACTACTCCTACTACCACTAGTACAACAACTGCTACTACTACTTGCTCCTACTAATACTACTTCTCCTACTACTACTACTACTATAACTTCTACTGCTATTACTACGATAGCTACTACTACTACTACTAATATTGCTACTACTTTTATTACTACCACTGCAACTACTTCTACTACTATTGCTGCTACTACCACTGCTACTGTTACTACCACTACTGCTACTATCACTACTCTTGCTACTACTGCTACCACTGCTACTTCTACTACTGCTACTATTTATACCATGTCTACTATAACTACTTCTACTGCTTGTTCTGCTACTCGAACTTCTAGTCCTGTTACTACTACTGGAACTATAACAAATTCTCCTACTGCTATTAATAGTATTTCTACTACAAATACTACTACTACTAATGCTACTGTTACTGCTTCTGCTACTACTACAACAACTACTACTGCTATTATTGATACTGCTACGCTTGCCACTACAATTGCTACTACTATAACTAATACCACTACTGTTGTTGCTACTGCTACGACTGCTGCATCTCCTACTACTACTTCTACTGCTGCTACTATTATTATAACAATTGCAACTAATACCACTACTACTACAACAACAACAACTACTACTCCTACCTCTACTTCTATTGTTGTGGCTGCTGCTACTACTACTATTACTAATACTACTACGACCACTACCGTTGCTACTGCCACTACTGCTGCTGCCACTACTGCTACTACTACTACTACTATTACTATTACTACTACTACTACTACTGCTACTACTACTACTTTTGTAACTACTACTACAATAAGTAGCACTACCACAACAACAACAACAACAACAACAACTACTAAGACTAATACTACTATTAGTACTACTACAACTACTGCAACTGCAACAACTGCTATTGTGGCTACGGTTGCGACCACTACTATTAATACTATTGCTGGCATTACTACAACTACTTTGACAACAACAACAACTGCTACTGTGGCTACAGTTGCTACTACTACTAACACTGCTACAGCTATGGCTGCTACTTCTATTACAATAACTACTACTACGACGACAACAACACCAACTACTACTACTACAACTATTACTACTACTCTACTACTGCTACTACTGCAACTACTGTTATGGCTTCTACTACCACTACTACCACTTCTTCTACTACTGCTAAGCTACTACTAGCATTACTATGACCACTGCTACTACTACTATCACTACTACTACTGCTGCTGCTGCTACTACTACTATTAGTACCACTAGTACTACAGCTATACCACTACTACTAGTAGTAGTACTATTGCTACTTCTATGACAATTGCTACTACTATTGCTGCTGTTGCTACTAGAACTGCAACTACTAATTCTACTACTCTACTACTTCTAGTTCTGCTATTACTGCTACTACAGCTACTACTTCTATATCTACTCCTACTACTCCTGCTACTTCTACTACTACTACCCCTACTCGAACACTAACTCTTGTTAGAACTAATACTATTAGTACTACAGCTACTACTATTGCTACTTGTACTTCTACTATGACAACTACTAGTACAACTACTTCTAATAGTACTACTACTTTTACTAATGCTACAAGTATTACTACTTCTCCTTCACCAACTCTGATTAAAACTACCACTACTTGTACTACTACTACTACTACTACTAGTACAGCTGCTTCTAATGCTACTACTACTTTTACTACTGCTACAAGTACTACTACTATTACTACTACTTCTGCTACTACTACTGCTACTACTACTTGTACTGCAACTACTTCTACTACTACTACAACTACAACAACAACTACTGTTGCAGCTACTACTACTTCAACCCAAACTACTACTACTACTCCTCCTCCTACTTCTATTGCTACTACTACTTCCACTACTACTACAATACCTACTAATACTCCTCCTCCTCCTCCTCCTCCTCCTCCTACTACTACTACTATTACTAGTACTACTGGTACTTCTAGTGCCCACATACTCCAACTCCTACTCCAAAAACTACACCCTCTATTACTTTTGCTAGTAGAATTACTACAACTCTGATTACTGCAACTACTACTACTACTATTACTACTACTACTACTACTTTGACTATTACTACTTCTGCTACTACCAATACTGTGAGTGTTAGGAGGAGCAGTAGTAGAAGCAATAGTAGCAGTTGTTGTTATTATAGTTGGAGTATTAGGAGTAGTAGTAGTAGTAATAATAGTAGTTGTAGAGGCAGCAATAGTAGCAACAACAGGAGGAGTAGTAGTAGTAGTAGTAGTAATAGTAGTAGTAGTAGTAGCCAAAGTAGTAGTAGCAGTAGTAGTAGCAGACGTAGTAGTCATTGCAATTGTAGCAGTATTAGAAGTAGTAGCTATGGTAGTTGTAGTTGCAGTAGCAATAATTGCAACACTAGTAGCCTAGTAGTAGTAGTAGTACTACTACTAGTAGTAGTGGTGGTAGTAGTAGTTGGAGTAGCTGCAGTTGTAGTATCTGAAGTAGTAGTGGTAATAGTGGTAGTAGTAGTTGGAGTAGTAGGAGTAGCAGTAGTAGAAGTAGTAGTAGTAGCAGGAGTAGTTGTTGTTGTTGTGAGAAAAGCTATAGCTGTATTGTTAGCAAGACTAGTAGTAGTAGGACCTGTAGTAGCAGTAGTTGGAGCAATATTTCTAGCCGTAGTAGTGGTAGATGTAGTTGGAATAGTATTTCTAGCAATAGTAGTAGAAGTACCAATTGCAATAGCAGTTAAAGAAGTAGTCCTAGTAGTTGTAGCTAAAGTAGTAACAATGGTAGTAGCAGTAGTTATTGTGAAAGTAGTAGTATTAGAAGTAGAATCAGTAGTTATCGTAATAGTCGTAGTAGTAGCAGTAGTATATATTGTTGTAGTAACAGTTGAAGTAGTAGTAGTAGTAGTCATGCAAGTAGTAGTAGTTGTAGTAGTAGTTGTAGTAGTAGTTGTAGTAGCAGTAGTCATAGTAGTAGGAGAAGTAGCTATAGTAGTAGTAGCAGCAGCAATAGTAGTAGGAGTAGTAGTGGCAGAAATAGTAGTAGTAGTAATAACAGAAGCAGTAGGAGTAGTAGTAGTAATAGTTGTAGTAGTAGTAGTAGTTATAGTAGTAGTTATAGTAGTAGTTGTAGTAGTAGTCGTGGTTGTTGTTGTAGTAGTAATAGCAGTAGTAGTAGAAGCAATAATAGCATTAGCCATAGTAGCATTTGTAGCTGTAGTTCTACTACTACTGCTACAGCTACAACTACACTACTACAACAACTACATCTACTTCTTCTACTACTGCTACAACTAATACTTCTCTTACTTCTACTACTACTCTTGCTACTACTACTTTGACTACTACTACTACTACATCGACTACTACAAGAACTACCACTACTACTACTACTACTACCACTACAACTACTATTACCGCTACTACTAGTGCTACTACTACCTCTACAACTACGGCTACAACGATTGCTTCTACTACTACTAATACTACTAATGCTACAACAACTACTACTACTTGTACTACTTCTCCTCCTCCTCTTCCTCCTCATCCTGCTACTACAACTACTCCTCTA
Source organism: Trichopus zeylanicus subsp. travancoricus (assembly GCA_005019695.1). Taxonomy (NCBI): domain Eukaryota; kingdom Viridiplantae; phylum Streptophyta; class Magnoliopsida; order Dioscoreales; family Dioscoreaceae; genus Trichopus; species Trichopus zeylanicus. Next base: position 90,097 of record RXID01008603.1, read on the forward strand.
GCGAATACTAATGCTACAATTATAATAACTACTACTATTACTGTTGCAACAGCTACTACTGCTACTGCTGCTACTCCTACAACTAATACAACAATTACTACTGCTACTACTATGACTACTACTAATACTACTACTACAACAACAACAACTACTGCTACTAATTCCACTAGTACAACTACTACTAAAAGAACTACTTTGACTACTTCTACTATTACAAAAATAACGACAACAACAACAACTACTAGTACTAGTACTACTTTTACTGCGGCCTCTACTACTACATCTACTACTAGTATTCCTAGAACTACTAGTACTAGTACTACTGCTGCTGCTGTTACTACTACAACATCTGCAACTACTTCTATAACTACTACTACTACCATAACTATTACTACTACAACTAGAACTCCTAATACTCCTACTACAACAACTACTATTATTACTACTACTCGTACAACCCATGCAACAAATACCATTATTACTACTACTACTACAACTGCTACTACTGCCCCTACAATAACAACTACTACTACTGCTATTGCTGCTACTACTACTCCTTCAGCAACTACTACTACTATTACTATTACGACTACTACTACCTACTGCTACTACTGCGCCTACAATAACAACTACTACTACTACTATTGCTGCTACTACTACTCCTTCGGCAACTACTACTGCTATTACTATTACGACTATACTTAACTACTACGACTACTAGACTACTACTACAACAACAACAACTACTACTACTACTACTACTCTACTACTACTACTACTACTACTACTTCTACCACTACTACTTGTACTATTAATACTAACACTTTGACCACAACTACTACTACAACAACAACAACTACTACTACTACTAGCACTATTGCCACTGCTGCTGCTATGGTTACAACAACTACTACTATTATGAGTACTACTAGTACTACTACTACTACTACTTCTATCCCTAATACTATAACTACTACTACATCTACTACTATTAGTACAGCTACTAGTTCCCCTAATACTTCTACTTCAACTACTACTATTACTACTACTACTACAACAACAACTCCTCCTACTACTACTATTACTACCAGTATGACAACAACAACTACTACTGCTTCTCCTACTACTATTACTTCTACTACTACAAATACTACTACTACTACTATTACAACAACAACTACTGCTCCTATTACTGCTACTACCACCACCACCACCACCACCACTACTACTACTACTACCACTACTACTATTACTATCGCTACTAATGCTACCACTACTACTACTACTCTTCCGACTTCTACTACTACTATTACTATTGCTACAACAAGAACAATAACTACTACTACTATTACTACCACTTCTACTACTACTACTAGTACTACTGCTACCACAACTATTGCTACAACAATAACTACTACCACTATTACTATCGCTACAACTCTTACTACTACTACTACTGCTACTGCTAAAATGACTACTACTATTATTACAACTACTACGCCTACTACTGCTACTGCTACAACTACAACTACTACTACCACTTCTACTACTCCTACTCCAATGACTACTACTACTACTATTACTAGTACCGCTAATACTACAACTACTATGACTACTACTACTAATACGATGACTATTACTATTACTTCTACAGCTATTGCTACAACTACTACCACTACCACCGATGCTTCTACTACTCTACTACTACTACTGAAACTACTACTCCTGCTGCTGCTGCAATGAAGGCAACTACCGCTACTACCACCACCACTGCTATGACTACAACAACGGCTACTACTGCTACTACTATTACAACTACATTTACTAATCCTACTACCACTACAACTACAACTACCACTATCACTACAACAACTACTACTATAGCGACTACTGCTACTACCACTATTAAGACTACAACAACAACAACAACTGCTACTATAGCAGCTACTGCCACTCCAACTACTTTTTGATTGCTGCTACTACTACTACTACTACTACTACTGCTCCTACTACTACTGCTATAATTATTGCTACTACCGCTATTACTATTGCTACTACTACTTCAACAACTACAACAACAACTAATGCTACCATTACAATAACTACTACTACTACCTCTATTACCACTACTATTACTGCTACAATTACTACTACTACTGCTAGAGCTATAGCCACTCCTACTACTTCAGCCACTACTGTAATTACTGCTACAACTATTACTATTACGACTTCTACTTCTACTTCTGTACTACTACTACCGCTGCTAGTGCTACTACCACTAGTATTAACTCTATAACTACTACTATTACTGCTACTACAATTATGGTTACTACGCCTAGTACTACTTCTCCTTCTACTTCTACTACTGCTGCTACAACTTCAATTACTTTTGTGACTACTACGGTTGCTACTACTACAACTACTCTTGCTACTACAACTACAACTACAACTACTACTGCCACTACAACTTCTACAACAACAACTACTATTCCTATTACTACTACTGCTACTACTGCCAATACTACTACTACTGCCAACACTGCAACTACTACTACTACTACTTCTACTACTACAGCTATTCTTACTACTACAATGACAACAACAACTACTACTGCTGCTGCTGCTACTACTACTACTACTACTACTACTACGACTACTACTACTACTACTACTACTACTACTACTACAATACTACTACTACTGCGATACAACTACACCTACTTTTACTACAACTACTTCTGCTACTGCTTCTACTACTACTACTGTCACTCTTGCTATTATTACCACTATTCCTCCTACTACTACTTCTACAACTACACCTACTAATACTACTACTATTATAACTACTACTGTTACTACTACTACTACAACTACAACTGCAGCTATTACTATTGCCACTCCTGGGGCTACTACTGCCACTACTACTACAGCTGCTCCAAGCACTATTACTATAACTTCTACCACTACTCCTCCTCCTCCTAATACTAGTAACTACTACTACACGTCCCATGATTGTAACTACCGTAGTACTCCTACTCCTACTACTGCTACTACTACCACTACAACTTCTACTACTGCTACTTCTCCTTCTTCTTCTCCTCCTCCTACTACTACTGCTACTACTACTACCAATACTGCTACTACTGCTACTGCTACTTTGGCTACTAGTACAACTATTGTTGTTGCTGCTTCTCCTACTTCTACTACTCCAATGACTACTTCGACTACTACTACTACTACTACCACCACCACAATTACTACTACTTCTGCTACTGCTGCCACTACTACTGCTATTACTACTCCTGCTACTATAATAGCTACTATAACTACTACTACTATTGCAACTACTACTACTACTACGATACTTGGCACTGCTACTACTGCTACTTTTGTTAATACGATTACTACCACTACTACTATTACCAATACTACTACCACAATTTCTTTTACTACTACTGCTACTACTACTGCTGCTATTGCCACTACACATATTACGACTAATACTATTGCAACTCCTATTACTGCTATTGCTACAAGTCCTACTTTTATTGATGGTACTACTACTACCACTACTACTACTACTACTACCTCCACTCTTACTACTATTGCTACTACTCTTGCTACTGCTACACCTGCTACTATCGCTACAGTGACCACAACTACTCCTACTTCTACTTTGACAACTACTAATACTACTGCTACTACTAGTGATACAACAACAACTTACTACTACTGCTCCCCCTACTACTGTAACTGCTATTACTGCTTCTGCTATAGCTACTACTAGTACTACTACTGCTACTACTGCAGATATAACTACTGCAATAACTACCACAGTTGCTGTTATTAAAACAACAACTACTACTACTACATTTACTACTATTCTTGCTACTACTACTACTCCTCCTCCTACGACTCCTGCTAGTATGACTTCTACTACTGCTGTTAGTACTACTACTATTGCTACTATGACTACTACTACTACTACACTACTACTACTCCTACTACTACTCCTCTTATGACTCCTGCTAGTTTGACTTCTCCTACTACTAATACAATTACTAGTTCTACTACTACTACAACTAATGCTACAACCCCAACTACTATTGTTACTACTACTACTACTACTATTGCTACTACTACTACTACTACTATTACTACTATAACTGCTGCTACTACTCCTACTAATTCGACTATAACTTCACCTACTACTACTATAACTACTACTAAGACAACTACAGTTGCTGCTACTTCTACTACGACTACTACTCCTAGTACTCCTACTATTACAACAACTACTACTAATACTGCTATTGTTGGTGCTACAATTACTACTACTATTGCTCCTACTATTATTGTTGCTACAACCACTACTACTCCTCCTACGACTACAACTACTACTGATAATACAATTACTACTACTACTAATACTACTACTACTACTAGCACTACTAATAATACAATTACTACTACTACCAAAACTAATACTACCACTACTACAACTACTAATACTCCTAGTACTACTCTGATTGCTACTAATACTACTACTACAACTTACTACTGCTGCTGCTTTTACTATCGCTACTACTCCACCAACTACTACATCTACTATTACTACAATAGTTGCTACTGCTACTACTGCTACTAATGTTGCAATAACTACTACTACTACTCCTTGTACAACTACAATAGCTACTACTATTACTACTACTACTGCTACTACTACTCCTCCTCCTCCTCCTCCTACTACCACTCCTACTCCTACACCAATTGCTACTACTCCTCCTTCGACTATTGTTATCTCTACTACTATTGCTACTACTAGTACTAGTACAAGTACTACTACTACTACTACAGCTACAACTACTACTACTTTTGTTACTACTAATACTACTAATACTACTACTGCTACTACTGCTGCTGCTGCTGCTACTACTACTTCTGTTACTACTAGGACTACTAATACTACTACTGATACTACTGCTGCTGCTACCGCTACTACTACTCCTCTCCTATTACTATGACTACTACTACTCCTAATACTACTATTACTCCTACTACTACTTCTACTACTATTGCTACTTCTACTACTCCTAATATTATTATAGCAACTACTACCACTACTACTACCGCTGCAGTTATTACAATTGTGGTTACTGCTACTATTATGAAGACTACTACTACTACTTCTACTAGTGTTTTTGCTGCTACTTCTACTTCTACTAATTCAACTACTACTGCTGCTGCTACTACTACTTCGGCTACTACTACTACTACTACTTCTACGACTACAACTACTACTACAATTGCTACCGCTACTACTACAACTTCTCATAATACTAGTACCACAAATATAAATACTGATAGCACTACTAATACTACTACTATTACGACTACTGCTACTACTACTACTCCTACTACTACTGCTGCTGCTACTTCTATTGTTACTTCTACAATTACTACTGCTGCTACTACTACTACTACCGCTGTTGTAACTATTACGCATGCTAGTACTACTACTACTACAATAATAACTACTTCTACTACAACTTTTGCTATAGTACAGCTACTACGACTGCTACTACAACTGCTACTACTACTACTACTACTACTACTACTATAGCTACAACTAGTTCAAGTACTAGTAGTTCTACTATTAATGCTACCACTTCAGCTACTACTGCTACTACTACTACTAGTACAACTTCTATTAACCCTTCTACTACAACTACTACTCTTATAACTCGTACTACTTCTTCTACTACTACAACTACTGCTAATGCTATTACTATTGCTACTACTTCTGCTACCACTTCTGCAACTACTACTAGTACTACTGCCACGACTACTACTACTACTATAACTACTACTACTACTATTACTACTACTTCTACTATCACTACCACTGCTGGTACTACTCATGCAACAACTACTACTACTCCTACTACTACTACAACAATAATTGTTCCTGCTCCTGCGACTACTTCTACTACTGCGGCTACTACTATAACAACTATCGCTAGCACTACTACTACTACAACTACTACTACTGCTAGTACTACAACTGATGCTACTACTCCTGCTTCTAAGATAACTGCTCATACTACTATAGCTACTACAACTACAACTGCTACTACTATTGGAAATGCTTCTACTATTGCTACTACTACAGCTACTATTGCTACTACTACTACTTATACTACTACTACTATAATGATTACTACAATAATAACAATAACAACAACTACTACTACTACAACTACTACTGCTACTACTATGGCTACTATTACTACAGCCACTACTACTATTACTACTACTTTTACAACAACTATTTCTGCTTCTACATCAGCTCCTACTACTGCCACTTCTACTACTACTGCTGTTGCTACTACTACTACAACTAATTCTACTACTACTTCTACAACTACTAAGGCTTCTACTACTATTATCATCACTAGTACTACTAATACTACTTCTACTATAACTACTTCTACTACTAAAATTACTAACACTAGTTCTACTAATACTACTACTACTACTATTACTGCTACACAACTACTAATTCTACTACTGCTAGAACTACTACTACTACTATTACTGCTACTACTGCTACTGTTGCTACTACTACTCCTACTATAACTACTACTACGACTAGTTCTATTGCTTCAGCTACTACTTCTACTACTGCTACTACTACTGTGGCTACTACTAGTACTTCTGCTACTCCTACTATAACTACTACAACAATAACCACTACTACTACTATTAGTACTGCTACTATAGCTACTACTAGTATTGATAGTACTGTTATTGCTACTATAGATATTGCTAGTATTGTTACTACTGCTATTGCTACTAATACCCTTTCTACTACTACTACTGTTATTACTTCTAGTACTTCTATTTCTTTTGCTACTACTACAACTTATGTGTCACTATTATTACTAATACTACAGCTACTATGACTCTTGCGACTATTGCTATTGCTATTGCTATTACGACTACTACAACTACTACATCTACTACTGCTACTAATCATACTATTACTACTACTGCTACTACTACCACTATTACTTATACTACTATAACTGCTTCTGCTACTACCATTGCTACTACTACTACTACTTCTACTACTAGTAGTAGTACTATATGTAGTAGGAGCAATAGTATTAGTTGGAGTAGAAGTAGTTACAATAACAAAAGTAGTCACAGTAATAATATTAGTAGTAAAAAATAGTAGCACTAGTAATAGTAGTAGTAGTAGTAGTAGTAGTAGCAGAAGTAATAGTACTGGTAGTAGTATTAGTAGTAGTGGCAGTAAGAGTGGCAATAGTAGTAGTTATTATAGTAATTATTATAGCAATCGTATGAGTATTAGTGATAGTAGTAGTACTAGTAGCAGTAGTAGTAGCAGAAGAAGTAGCAATAGTAGTAGTAGTAGTCATAGTGGTAGTAGTAGCAATAGTAGTAGTATTGGTAGTAGAAGTAGCAAAGCAGCTTTAGTAGTAGTTGTTGTAATAGTAGCAGTAATAGCAGTTATTGTAGTAGTATTAGTAGTAGTAGCAACAACAACAACGTAGTAGTAGTAGTAATAGTAGTAGTAGTAGTAGCAAAAGAAGTAGTAGCAGTAGTATCTGTAGTGCTAATAGCAATAGCAGTAGAAGTAGTAGTAGTAGTTGCAGTAGTAGTTGTAGTAGCAGGAGTAGTTGGACCAGTAGTAGTATAATTGTCCTAGTAGTAGCAGAAGTAGTAGTAGTGGTAGTAGTAATAGTTGAAGTGGCAGAGTCATAGCTGTAGTAGCAAAAATAGTAGTTGTAGTAGTAGCAATAATAGTAAAAGTATTAGTAGTAGTGGTCACAGTAGTAGTAATACTAGTAATACCACTAGTATTAGTTGCAACAGCAGTATTATTAGGAGTAGCAGTAGTTGTAGTAATAGAAGCAGTCACAGTAGTAATAGAAGTAGGAAAAGTAGTAGTAGATGTAGCAATAATTGTTGTAATAGATGTAGTAGCAGCAATGGCAGCAACAGTACTAGTGTAGTACTCATAGAAGTAGCAGTAGTAGTGGAAGTAGTCGTTGTAGCAGTAGTTTTGGTAGTAGCAATAGTAGTAGTAGTATTAGTTGTAGTAGTAGTAACCGAAATAGTAGTAGCCAGGGAAGAAGTAGTTGTAGCAGTAGCAGTAGTAGTCATAGTGGTAGTAGCAGTGGCAGTAGTAGTATCAGTTGTAGTAGTAGTAGTTAGTGTAGTACTAGTAATAGCAATAGTAGCTTTAATCGCAATAGTAGATGAAGTAGTAGCAGTAGTAGCAGTTGCGACAGTTGCAGCCATGACAATTATAGCTGTAGTAGCAGAAGTAGTAGCAGTAGCAGCTATAGTAGCTGTAGTAGTAGTTGTTGCAGTAGTAGCCATAGTAGCAGCAGTAGTTGTTAGAGTAGTAGTTGTAGCAGTAGTGGAATTTATAATAGTAGCAGTAGTAGTGGTAGTGGTAGCCATAGTAGAAGTAGTATTAGCAGGAGTAGCAGTACAAGAAATGGAAGTAGTAGTCGAAGTAGTAGTAGGAGTTCTAGCTATAGTAATAGTTGCAATAGTTGCAGTAGTATTAGTAGTGCTAATACTAGTAGTAGTAGCAGTTATAGAGGTAGTAGTGGTAATAGATGTAGTAGTAGCAGTAGTACTAGTAGTACGAGTAGTAGTAGTGGCAGTAATCATAGTAGTAGTAGCAGTAAGCGTAGTAGTAGTAGCCATAGTAGTAGCCATAGTAGTAGTACTATGAGATGGGGTAGTAGTAGCGGTAGTAGTCGTAGTAGTAGTAGTAGTAGTAGTAGTATTTCCAGTAGTAGCAGTAGTAAAAGTAGTAGTTGTTGTAGTAGTAGTTGCAGTATTAGTAGTTATGGCACTAGTAGAAGTGGCAGCAGTAGTAGTAGAAGAAGAACTATTACTTGCTCTTATTGTGTAAAAACTAGTAGTAATAGTAGTAGTTGTTGTTGTTATTGTTATTGTAGTAGTAATAGTAGTAGAAGTAGTAGTAATAGCAGTATTAGTTGAAGCACTAGAAATAGTAGTAGAGTAATAGTAGTAGTCACCGCAACAACAGTAGTAGTAGTAGTTGTAGCAGCAGCAGTAGCAATAGTAGTAGTAGTTGTAATCGCAGTAACACTAGTAGCAGTTGTAGCAGTAGTTGTAGAAATAGTAGTAGCAATATCAGTAGAAGTTACAGTAGTAGTAGTATTTGTTGTAGTACTAGTAGACATAGTAGTAGTAGTTGCAATAGCAGCAGTAGTAGTAACAGTCATAGTTTTAGTCGTAGTCGTAGTCATAATAGTAGCAGTATTAGTAGTAGAGCTAGTAAGGGTTGTAGCTGTAGTAGTAGAAGTAGCATTGGTAGCAATAGTAGAAGTAGTCGTAGTAGTAGTAGTCGCAGTAGCAGTCGTTGTAGTAGTAGTAGTCCTAGTAGTAGCATTAGTAGTAGAAGCAATCATAGTCAAAGTAGTAGCATTAGTAGTAGCAGCAGCAGTAGTAGTTATTGTAGTTGCTATTGCGATAGTTGCAACAGTATTGGAAGTAGTAGGAGTAGTAATAGTAGTAGCAGCAGAAGTAGTAGTAGTAGGTGTACCAGAAGAAGTTGTAGTTGTAGCAATTATAGATGTAGCTGGATTAGTAGTACTAGGAGTAGTAGTGGTAGTAGCAACTGAAGTAGTAGTTTTAGTAGTAGAAGAAGTAGTTGCAGTATTAGTAGGAGTAGTAGTAGTAGCAGTAGTAGTTAGAATAGTAGCAGTAGTACTCTTCGAAAAGTAGTAATAGTAGCAGTAGTAGTAATAGTAGTAGCATTAGTAGTTGTAGTAGTAGCAGCAGTAGTAGTAGTAATAGCAGCAGTTGGACTTATAGAAATAGTAGTAGTAATAGTAGTAGTAGTAGGAGTAGTAGTAGTAGTTGTAGTAGTAGTAGTACTAGTAGTAGCAATAGTAGAAGTAATAGTAGTTGTAGTAGTCGAAGTAGAAGTCGTAGAAGTTGTTGTAGTCGTAATAGTAGTAGTTATTGTAGTAGTAATAGTAGTTGTAGTAGTAATGGAAATAGTAGTAGCAATAGTAGTAGTAAAATTAGTAATTGTAGTAGTAATAATAGTAGTAGTAATTGTAGTAGTAGTAGTATTAGTAGTAGTAGTAGTAGTAGTAATAGTAGTAGTGGTAGTAGAAGTAGCAGTAGTAGTAGAAAAAATAGTTGTAATAAAAGCTATAGTAGTAGCAATCGTAGCTATATTAGCAGCAGCAGCAGTAGTAGTAGTGAAAGTAGTGGCAGTAGTAGTGGCAATGGTAGTAGTAGCAAAAGTAGCAGTGGTTGTAGTAGTAGTTGTCTTAGAAGCAATAGGGGTGGTTGTATTAGAAGCAGTAGTAGTGTAGTAGCCGTAGTTGAAGTAGCAGCTATAGTGGTAGGAGGAGAAATAGTCGTAGTCGTAGTAATTGGAGTAGCAGCAGCAGTAGTAGTAATAGTAGTAATAGTAGTAGTAATAGTAGTTGGTGTAGCAGCAGTTGTAGCAGCAGCTGCAATAGTAACAGTAAGAGTAGTAACTATAGCAGCTGTAGCCGTAATTGCAGTAGCTGTAGTAGTACTAACTATAGCCGAAGTAGCATCATCAGCATCAGCAACAATAGTAGTAGTAGCAGTAGCAATAGTTGCAGTAGTCGATGTATTAGTGATAGTATGAGTACTAGTTGCAGCATTCATAGCAGTATTAGCTGTAGTAGCAATCCTAGTAGTAGTAGCAGTTGTAGTAGCGATAGTAGTAGTAGTAGTTCTAGTAGTAGTAGCTATAGCAGTAGCAGTCAGAATAGTATTAGTAGTGGCAGTAGTGGTAGTAGTACCAAAAGTAGCTATAGTAGTAGTAGTAGTAGTTGCCATAGTAGCAAAAGTTGTGGTAGCAGTAATAGGAGTAGTGGGAGCAATTGTTGTTGTACCAGTAGTATTAGTAGTAGTAGCAGCAATAGCAGCAGTAGAAGTAATACTAGTAGTAGTAGTAGTCATAGTAGTAGAAGAACAAGCAGATGTACTTGTAGTAATAGTAGTAGTAGTAGCAGTAGTAGTAGTAGTAGCAATAGTAACAGTTATTGTAGAAGTAGTAGTATTAGAAGTATTAGAAGTTGTAGTAGTAGTAGTAGAAGTGGTAGTAGTAGTAGATGTAGCAGTTAAAGCAGTAGTCGTAGTAGCAGTAGGAGCATTAGTTGCAGTAGCAGTAGTAGTTGTAGAAGTAATAGTATTAGTAGGAGTTGTAGTATAAGTAGTAGTAGAAGTTGTATTAGACTTAGTAGTAGTAGTAGGTGTTGTAGTTGTAGTAGCAGCTGTAATAGTAGTAGCAACAGTAGTAGCGTATTAGTAGTAGTAAGAGAAGTGGTTGCACTGGCGATCACAGAAGTAGTAGAAGTAGTTGTTGTTGTAGCAGTAATAGCTGTAGTTGCCATTTAAGTAGTAGTAGTACAAGTAGCAACAGTAGCAGTAGTAGTAGTGGTAATAGTAGTAGTAGTAGTAGTAGTCGTAGTTCTAGTAGTATTAGCTGTAGTAGTTGCACCTGTAGCTGTCATTGTCGTAATAGTAGTAGCAGCAGTAGTAGTAGCACTAGTAGTAGTAGGGGTAGTAGTTGTAGTAGTACCAATAGTAGTAGTAGGGGAGGTTGTAGGAGCAGCCGTAGCAGTTGTACTAGTAGTAGTAGTACTAGTAGTAGCAGTAGCGGTAGTCGAAATAGTGGCAGCAGTCGTTAGTAGCAGTCACATTAGTAGTAGTAGTAGTACTAGTTGTAGCAAAAGCGGTAGTCGAAATAGTGGCAGCAGTCGTTAGTAGCAGTCACATTAGTAGTAGTAGTAGTGGTAGTAGTGGTGGTAGTAGTAGTAGTAGTAGTAGTAGTTAGTAATAGAAGTAGTAGTTAGTGGTTGTTGTATTAGTAGTTGAAATAGTAGCAGAAGTAGTAGCAGTAGAAGTAGTAGCAGTAGTGCTAGTGGCAACCATAGCAGTAGTAGTAGTATAAGGAGTAGCAGTTGCAGTAGTTGCTGAAGCAGCAGCAACAGCAGCAGTAGCAGTAGCGGTAGTAGAAGTAGCAGTAGTAGTAATAACAGTAGTAGTGGTATTAATAGTAGTAGTAGTAGTAGTAGTGGCAAAAGTAGTAGTTGTAGCAGTAGCAGAAGCAGTAGTTGTAGTAGTAGTTGTTGTTGTTGTTGTAGGAGTAGTAGAAGTAGTAGCAACCCTCATAGCCATTCTAGTAATCGTACTAGTAGTCGTAGCCGCAGTAGCTGTAGTAATACAGCAGCAGCAACATCATCGGCAACAGCAGTAGTAGTTGTACTAGTGGAAGTAGAATTAGTAGTAGTTGTGGTAGTTATCGTATTAGTAGTAGTAGTAGAAGTGGTAGTGGTAGCAGCAGCAATAGCAGCAGCAGCAGTACTAGTAGTGAGAGTTCCAGTAGCAGCATTAGTATTAGAAGTTGTAGTTGTCATATTTGTAGTAGTAGTATCAGTAGTTCCAATAGTAGCAGCAACAGTAGTAGCAGAAGTAGTAGTAGTATATTAGCAGCAACAATAGTAGTTGAAGTAGTAGTAGCAGAAGTTATGAAATTATGAGAAGTAGTAGTAAGATCTATACTAGTAGTAGCAGTAGCAGCAGTTGCAGTAGTAGTACAAGTATTATTAGCGATAGTAGTTGTAGCAGAAGTAGTAGTAGTAGTAGTAGCAGCAATAGTAGTCATAGGTGTGGTCTTAGCAGAGTAGTAGAAGTATGAAAAGGGGCAGCAATAGCAGAATAGTAGTAGTAGTGGTAGGATTTGTCATGGTAGTAACGATTGTAGCAGAAGTAATAATAGTAGTAGTAGTATCAGTGGTAGCAGTAGCAACAATAGTGGTAATAAAAGTAGTAGTGCAAAATCATTAGTCGTAGTGGCTATGGTCGCTCTAGTAGTAGTAGTAGTAGTAATTAGTAGTACTAGTTATAGTGGTAGTAGTAGTAGTTGTTGTAGTTGTAGTAATTGTAGTAGTAATAGGAGGAGGAGAAGTGGTAGTTGTAGCATCGATAGAAGCAGTAGCAATAGTAGTAGCAGTAGTTGTAGTAGTAGTAGCAATTAATGGAGGAGGAGGAGGAGGAGGAGGAGTAGTACTAGAAGTGGTAGCTATAGGAGTAGTAGAAGTAGAAGTACTTGCAATAGTTTTAATAGTAGTAGTAGCAGTAGTAGTAGTCATAGTAGTAGTTATTGTTATCATTATTGTAGCAGTAGTAGTATTAGTATTAGTAGTAGTAGTTCTTGTTGTTGTTGTTGTTGTTGTTATTATTGTTGTAGTACTAGTAGTAGTGGTATAAGTTATGGTAGCTGTAATAGTTGTTGTTGTTGTAGAAGCAGTAGTAGTCGTAGCAGCAGGTGCAGTAGTAGTAGTAGTAGTAGTAGTAGTAGTAGCAATAGTTGTTGTAGGAGTAGTAGAAGTAGCAGCAGCACTTGTTGCCATTGTAGTAATCACAGCATAAGTCATAACCAAAGTGGTAGTAGTAATACTAGTCGCAGCATCATCAACAACAACAACAGTAGCAGTAGTTATAGTGGTACTAGTGGAAGTAGAAGTAGTTGTAGTAGTAGTAGTAGTAGTTGTAATAGTAATAGTAATAGTAGAAGTGGTTGTGGTAGTAGCAATAGTGGCAGTAGTAGTAGTAGTAGTGGGAGTGCCAGTAGTAGGAGTAGTAGTGGAAGTTGTAGTAGTAGTATTTGTAGCAGCAGTAGTAACAGTGCCCATAGTAGCAGTCATAGTAGTAGCGACAGTAGCAGTACCAGTTGTAGTAGTAGTAGCAGAAGTGGTAGTAGTATATTAGTAGGGGTAGTAGTAGTAGAAGTAGTTGTAACAGAAGTAGTGGAAAAATTAGAGGTAGTAGTAATAGCTATAGTAGTAGCAGCAGTAGCAGCAGTTGTAGTAGTAGTAGAAGTATTAGTAGCGATAGTAGTTGTAGAATAAGTAGTAGTAGTAGTAGCAGCAATAGTAGTCATAGGTGTGGTCTTAGCACTAATAGTAGTAGTACGAAAAGTGGCAATAGTAGTAGAAGTAGCAGTAGTAGTAGTAGTGGTAGGAGTAGTTGTGGCACTAGTAGTAGTATTACTAGTAGTAGCATTCATAGTAGTAGTACTACTTGTTGTCGTACTCGTACTAGTAGTTGTAGAAGTGGAAGTAGTATTAGTGGTAGCATTATTTGTAGGAGTAGCAGTAGCATACTTGTATTAGTAGTAGTACTAGTGGTAGTAGTAGCAGTAGCAGCAATAGTAGTAGTAACTGCAATAGTAGCTGTAGTACAAGCAATAGTAGTAGTAGCAGCAGTCGTAGCAATAGCAATACCACTAGTAGTAGTAGTAGCAGCAGCAGATATAGTACTAGTAGCAGTAGCATAAGAAGTTGCGGCAGCCGTTGTATTTGTAGTAATAGTACTAATAGCAGAGGTAGGATTAACAATAGTAGTAGTAGCAGTAGTAATCCCAGAAGTAGCAGTTTTAGTAGCAGAAGTAGCAGGTGTAGCGGCAGTAGTTCTGGCAGTAGCAGTAGTGTCAGTAGTAGCAGTAGTAGTAGGAGTAGTTGTAGTAGTTGTTGTAATAGTAGTAGTAGTATTAGTATTAGTAAGAGTCATAGTGGAAGTTGTAGCAGTATTAGCAAAAGTAGCAGCAATAGTAGTAGTAGTGGTAGTAGTAATTGCAATAGCAGTAGTAGTGACAGTAGCAATCATAGTAGTGGTAGTAGTACCAGCAGTAGTATTAGTATTAGTATTAGTATAAGAGTTGTAGTGGAAGTTGTAGAAGTATTAGCGAAAGTAGCAACAATAGTAGTAGTAGTAGTAGTAGTAGCAACAGTAGCAATCATAAGAGTAGTAGTAGTACTAGCAGTAGTAGCCATAGTAGTTGTAGTGGTAGTAGTAGTAGCAATCATGGTTGTAGTAGCAGAAGTAGTAGTAGTTATTGTAGTAGCCGTAGCAGCAGCAGTAGTAGTAGTTCAAGTAGTAGCAGTAGTTGCAGTAGTAGCAGCAACAGTAGTAGTGGTAGTAGTAGCAGCAACAAGAGTAGTTGAAGTAGTAGTAGTATTAGTTGTTGTAGTAGTAGCTGTAGTCATAGTTCTAGAAATAGTAGTTATAATAGGAGAAGTATAGTGGTAGTAGTAGTCGTCGTTGTTGCAGTAGTATTAGTAGGAATAGAACTACTGGTAATCGTAATGGTAGCAGTAGTAGTAGGGGAAAAATAGAGCAGTTGGAGTAGCTATTGTTGTAGTAGGTGCGGTAGTATTGGTATTAGTGATGGTGGTAGTAGTAGTACAGTAGTAGTGTTATTAGCAATAGTATTCGTAGTAGTAGTAGTAGTATTAGTGGCAATATGAGCAATAGTAGTGGTAAAAGTAGTAGTTCTATTTGTAGTAGCAACTACAGCAATAGTAGTAGTTGTAGTTGTAGTAGTAGGCGAAGGAGTAGAAGTAGTAGTAGAAGCAGTAGTTACAGTAGTTGCAATTGTGGTGGTAATACTAATAGTAGTAGCAGGTGTAGAAGTAGTAGTAATACCAGCAATACTAGTAATAGTAACCGTATAAGCAGTGGTTGTAGTAGTAGTTGTTGTAGTAGTAGTAAAAGTAGTAGTAGTAGTTGTAGCAGAAGTTGTAAGAGCCATAGTAGTAGTAGTAGTAGTAGTAGTAGTAGTAGTGGTAGTAGTGGTAGTAGGAGTAGGAGTAGTAGGAGTAGTATAGTAGTAGTAGTAGTAGTAGTAGTAGTAGTAGTAGTAGTAGTAGTAGTAGTAGTAGTAGTAGTGGTAGAAGTAGTAGTAGCTGAAGCAGCGGCAGTAGCAGTAGTCACAGTTATAGTAGTCGTCCCAATAGTAGTTTCGATAGTAGTAGTAGCAATCGTAGTTGTAGCAGTAGTGGCAGTCATAGTAGTCCTAGTAGTGGTAGTTGTAGTCACCGTAGTAGTAGTAGGAGCAGTAGTAGTTGTTATTTTAATAGTAGTAGTTGTTGTTATTGTTGTTGTATTAGCCGTAGCAATAGTAGCTGTTGGAGGAGCCATAGTAGCAGTAGTTGTAGTAGTAGTAGTTATTGTAGTAGTTGTAGTAGTGGTAGTAGTAGTAGCCGTTGTTGCATTAGTAGTAGTTCTAGTAGCAATCGTAGCAGTAGTAGCAGTAGCAGTTGCAATAGTAGTAATAGAAGTGGTAGTAGTCGGGATAGTAGTAGTTATAGAAATAGTAGTAACAGTTGCAGTAGCAGCATTAGTTGTAGCAAAAGTAGTAGTTGGAGGATTAGTAGTAATAGAAGTAGGAGTAGTAATAGTAGTAGTGGTAATATTACTAGCTGTAGTAGCAGCAGAAGTAGTAGTAGTAGCAGTAGCAGCAACTGGAGTTGTAGCAATAGCCATAGTAATAGTTATAGCAGTAATAGTAGTAGGTATAGCAGTAGCAATAGCAATAATACTAGGTACAATAGTAGTAGCATTAGTAGTAGTATAAGTAGGAGTGGTAGTAGTTGTAGCAATAGTAGGAGCAGTAGTTGTAGTAGTAGTTGTATTAGTTGTTATTTTTGTCGTAGAAGTAGCAGTTATAGTAGTAGCAGCAGTAACACTAGAAGTAGTTGAGCAGCAGTAGAAGCAATGGACCAGTAGTATCAGTAGCAGTAGTACTAGTAGTAGTAAAGCAGCAGCAGTAGTAGTGGTAGTTGCAGAAGGAGCTGTTGTAGTTGTAGTAGTAGAAGATGAAGTTGCAGCAATAGTAGTAGCTATAGTAGCAGTTTCTATAGCAGTAGTAGTAAGATAAGTAATTGTAGTAGTAGTAGTAGTACTAGTAGTAGTAGTAGTAGTAGTAATATTAGTAGTATTAGTGGTTGTTGTTGTTGTTGTTGCTGTAGTAGTAGAAGTAGTTGTTGTAGCTGTTGTAGTAATAGTTGTTGTTGTAGTAGTAGTAGTATAAGAAGTTGCAGTAGAATTAGTTGTAGAAGCAGAAGTGATAATACAAGCAGTGGTAGAAGCAGAAGCAATACTAGAAGTAGTGGTAGTTGTAGGTGCGTTAGCAGTGGTAATCACAATAGTAATAGCAGTAGTAGTAATAGTAGTAGTAGTAGCAGAAGTAGCAACAACAGTAGTAGTAGCAGTAGCAGCAGCAGTAGCAGTGGCAGTAGTAGCGGCTATAGTCACTAAAGTTACAATATTAGTAGTATTAGCGATAATAGTAGCAATAGTAATAATAATAGTAGTAGCAGTATTAGTTGTAGCAGTAGTAGCTATAGTCGTAGTTGGAGGTAGTAGTAGAAGGAGAAGCAGACTAATACTACTGGTAGTAGTAGTAGTAGTAGTAGTAGCTATTATAGAAGAAGTAGTAGTCGTAATAATAACAGTAGTAGTTGTAGTAGGAGAAATAGAGTAGTAGTAGTGGCAATAGTCATAGTAGTAGTAGTAGTATTAGTAGTAGTGGTGGTGCTAGCTATAGTAGTAGTAGCACTAGTGGTAGTGCTAGTAGTAGTAGAAGTAGTAGTTGCAATAGAAGCAGTAGTAATAGTAGTAGTAGTACTAGCACTAGTACTAGTAGTAGTAGTAGTAGTTGTTGTTGTTGTTGTAGTAGTAGTAGTAGTAGTTGTTGTTGTTGCTGTTGTTGTTGTAGTAGTAATAGCAGTTGTAGTAGTAGTAGCAGTAATAGTACTAGCAGTATTAGTTGCAATAGTTGCGGTCATAGCATAAATAGTGGTAGTACTAGTTGTAGTAGTAGCAATAGCGAATGTTGTTGTAGTTATAGTAGTAGTAGTAGCAGTAGTAGTAGTAGTAGGTGAAGTACTAAGTGTAGTAGTAGAAGCAGTACTAGTAGTAGTAGTTGTTGTGGTGGCAATAGTAGTATTAGTAGTAGTAGCAATAGTAGTAGCAGCAGTAGTTGTAGCAGTAGTGACAGTATAAGGAGTTATAATAGCTATAGTTGTAGTTGTAGAAGTGAAAGTAGTAGGTGTAGTTGTAGTTGTAGTTGTAGTTGCAGTTATAATAGCAGCAGAAGTACTAACAAGAGTAGTTCTAGCAAAAGTAGTAACTTTAGTAGGAGTAGTAGTAGTAGTAGTAATAGCAGCAGTAGAAGTAGTGGAAGTGCTACCAGTAGTAGCTGCGGTAGTTTCAGTTCTCAGAGAAATCAGAGTTGCAGCAGTAGTAGCAGTAGTAGCGGTAGCAGTTATAGCAATCGTAGTAGTCGTAGTAGTAGTAATAGTAGTCATGGTAATAGTAGTAGTAGTAGCAGTTATAGTAGTAGCAGTAGGTATAGTAGTAGTAGTAGTAGAAGAAGTAGTAGCAGCATCAATAGTTATATTATTAGTTGCAGTAGTAATTGTAGTAGTATTAGGAGTATTGGAGAAGTAGTTGTAGTAGGAGTGTTAGGAGTAGTAGTAGCAGTTGTAGTAGAAGTAGTAGCAGCAGTATTAGTAGTAGGAACAGTATTAGTACTACTACTACTAGTAGTAGTAGTAGTAGTAGTAGTAGTAGTAGTAGTAGTAGTAGTAGTAGTAATAGTAGTAGTTGTAGTTGTACTAGTAGTATTAGTGGTACTAGTAGTAGTTGTAGTAGGTGTAGAAGTAGCTGTAGGATTTGGAGTAGTAGTAGTAGTAGTAGTAGAAGTAGTAATATTAGTATTAGTGATACTAGAAGTAGTTGTAGCTGGAATTGTTGTTGGAGTAGGAGTATTATTTGCAGAAGTTGGAGTCGGAGTAGTATTAGTATTAGTAGGAGAAGGAGGAGGAATAGTTTTAGTTGTTGTTGTTATTGTAGTAGTAGTAGTAAAAGTTGGAGTTGGAGTAGTAGTAGGAGTAGTAATAGTTGGAGTACTGGTAGTAGGAGCAGTAGTAGGACTAGTAGCAGCAGTAGGAGTTGGAGTATGAGTGGTTGTAGTAGCAACAGCAGCAGGAGTTGTTCTAGTAGTAGTAGCAGTAGTAGGAGTAGAAGTAGTAGCTATAGTAGTAGTAATAGCAGCAGTGGTAGTAGTTGCAGTAGAAGTAGTAGCAATGGGAGTTGAAGTAATAGTTGTAGTAGTAGTAGTAAAAGGAGTAGTAATTATTGTAATAGTCATAGCAGTAGTACTAGCAGTAGTAGAAGTAATAGTAGTAGTAGCAGTATTAGTAGTAGTGCAACTAGTATTAGTTGTAATTGTAGTAGTAATAGTAGCAGCAGCAGTAGCAGTAGCTGTAATAGTTGTAGTAGTTGCTATAGTTGCAGTTGTAGTGGTAGTAGTAGGAGTAGGAGTACTAGTAGTAGTTGTAGTAGTAGTTGCTGTTGTTGTTGTAGTAGTTGTAGTTGTAGCAGGACTAAAAGTAGTTGTTGTTGTTGTTGTTGATGTTGTTGTTGTTGCCGCTGTTGTAGCAGCAATAGCATCAACAGTAGCAATACTAGTCGGTGTTGTAGTTGTAGAAGTAGTAGTGTTAGTAGTAATAGTAGTACTAGTAGCAGTAGTAGTAATAGTACTAGTAGTGGTGGCAGTAGTAGCAGTAGTAGTAATGGCAGTTGGAGTAATAGTTGTTGTAGTAGTAGTAGTGGTAATAGTAGTATTAGTTGTAGTAGCTGTAGTACTAAGAGTAGTAGTAGCAACAATAGCAACAGAAGTAGTATTAATAGTATTAGTAGTACTAGTAGTAGTAGTAGTTTTAGTAATAGTGCTAGTAGGCGTAGGAGTAGCAGTAGTAGAATTAGTAGCAGTAGTAGTAATAGTTGTAGTGGGAGTAGTAGGTGTGGTCATAGGAGTAGTAGTATAAGTGGTAATAGAAGTAGTAGCAGTAGTACGAAAAGTCATAGTAGTAGCAAGTGTAGTCATAGGTGTGGTCCTAGCAGCAGTAGTAGTAGTACGAAAAGTGGCAGTAGTAGCAAAAGTAGCCATTGTGGTAGTAGTAGTGGTAGAAGTAGTGGTAGTATCCGTAGTAGCAGAAGTAGTAGTATTAGTGTTACTAGTAGTAGCATCCGTAGTAGCAGTAGTAGTAGTTGTCGTACTGGTACTATTCCTTGTAGAGGCAGAGGTGGTATTAGTAGCAACAGCAACAACAGCAGCAGTAGTAGCGGTAGTTGTAGGAGCAACAACAACATTAGTAGTATTAGTAGTAGTACTAGTGGTAGTAGTAGTATTAGCAGCAATAGTAGTAGTAGTAGTAGTAGTACTAGCAGTAGTTGTAGCAGTAGCTGAAGTTGTAGCTTCAGCAATAGTAGCAGTAGTCATAGCAGTAGCAATACCACTCACAGTGGGTATAGCAGGAACAGCAGCTGTACTTGTAGTAGTAGCAAAAGTAGTAGCAGTAGTAGCTGCTATAGCAGTAGTAGTTGAGGAACTAGTTGTAGCAGTAGCAGTAGTAGTTGCAAAAGTAGTAGTTATTACAGTAGTAGTTGTAATAGTAGTAGTAATATTAGTATTAGTAATAGTCATAGTGGAAGTTGTAGCAGTAGCAGCAATAGTAGTAGCAGCAGTAGTAGTAGTAGTAGTAGTAGTAGTAGTAATAGCATTGGCAATAGTAGCAATAGTCGTAATCGTAGTAGTGGTAGTCGTACTAGCAGTAGTAGCCATAGCAGCTATAGTGGTGGTAGTAGCAATCATAGCTGTAGTTGCAAAAGAAGTAGTAGTTATTGTAGTAGTCGTAGTAGTCGTAGTAGCAGTAGTAGTAGTCAGTAGTAGTAGTAGTAGTAGTAGTAGTCGAGTAGTAGTAGTTCAAGAAGTAGTAGTAGTAGTAATAGCAACAACAACAGCAATAGTTGTAGCAGTAGTTGTTATTGTAGTAGCAGTAGCTGTAGCAGTAGTAGTAGAAGCAGCAGCAGCAGCAGCAGCAGTAGTAGTCATAGTAGTAGCCGTAGGAGTATGAGAAGTAGCTGGAGTAGTAGTAGCAGCGGCAGTAGTATTAGTAGCAGTAGTACCAGTTGAAGTGGAAGTAGTAGTAGCAGTAGTAGCAGCAACAGCAGTAGTAGTTGTAGTTGTAGTTCTAGCTAAAAGTAGTGGTACTAGTAGTATACTACTAGTAGTAGTAGAAGTAGTTGTAGAAGTAGTGCCATCAATAGTAGTAGTAGTAATAGTGTAGTTAAGTAGTAGTTGTTGTTGTTGTTGTAGTAGCAGCAGTAGCAGTGGCAATAGTTGTAGTTGTAGTTGTGGTAGTGGTAGTGGTAGTAGCAGGAGTAGTAGGAGTTGTAGTAGTAGTAGCAGTAGCCGCAATAGTAGTAGTTGTAGGATTAGTAGTAGTTGTAGTAGCAATAGCAGTAGTAGCTATAGTAGCAGTCATAATAGCAATTGTAGTAGTAGTATTAGTTGTAGTAGCCGGAGAAATAGTAGTTGTAGTTGTAGTAGCTGTAGTAGTAGTTGTAGTAATAGAAGTAGAAGTTGTCATAATAGTTGTAGTTATTCTAGTCATAGCTGTAGTAAGAGTATTAGAAGTAGCTGTAGCAGCATTAATTGTAGCAAAAGTAGTTGTAGTTGGAGAATTAGCAATAGTAGTAGATGTAAGAGTAGTAGTAATAATAGTAGTAGTAATATTACTACCAGTAGTAGCAGTAGTAGCAGCAATAACCATAGTAGCAGTAGTAGCAATAATAATTGTAGCTACAGTAATGGTAGAAGTAGATGTTCTAGCAATAGTAGTTGTAGCGGTAGGAGCTATATTAGTAGTACTAGTAGCAGTAGCAATAGTTACAATAGTTGTAGGTATAGTAGTCATAGCATTAGAAGCAGTATTAGTAGGAGCGCTAGTAGTAGTAGCTGTAGTAGGAGTAGTAGTAGTACTTATTATTGTAGCAGTAGTTGTTGTTGTTGTTATCTTAGTATTAGCAGTTGTCGCAGAAGTAGCAATAATAGTAGTAGCAGTAGAGCAGCAGTAGAAGCAGCATTAGTTGTAGTAGTTGTAGAAGTAGTACTAGTTGCCGTAGAGCAGTAGAAGTAGTAGTAGTAGTCGCAGTAGGAGCAATTGTAATAGTAGTGGTAGAAGATGTGCTTGTAGCAGTAGTAGTAGCTGTAGTAGAAGTTGCAGTAGTAGTGCTAGAAAGAGGAATAATAGTAGTAGTAATAGGACTAGGTGTAGTAGTGGTAGTAATAGTACTAGTAGTAGCGGTAGTAGTTGTTGTTGTTATTATAGTAGTAGAAGTAGTTGTTGTAGTTATTGTAGTAGTAGTAGTAGTGGTTGTAGTAGTTGTAGTAGTAGTAGTGGTTATAGTAGTGGTAGTTGTAGAAGTAGCTATTGTTGTAGTAGTTCTAACAGTAGTAGCAGTAGAATGAGATGCAATAGTAGCAGTAGTTGTTGTTATAGTTGTCCCAACAATTGTAGTAGTAGTAGTCATTGTTGTTCTAGTTGTGTTGGTAGTAGCATAGTTGCAGTCGCAGCAATAGTAGTAATAGTAGTAGTAGCAGCAATAGCAGCAGTAGCAATAGCATTGGTGGTAGTAGTGGCAGTAGTAGTGGCTGTAGTGGCAGTAGTCATAGTATTAGCAATAGTAGCAATAGTAGAAGTTGTAGTAGTAGTTGTTGCTGTAGTATTAGTAGCCGTAGTCATTCTAGTTGAAGTCGGAGTAGTAGTAGGAGAAGTAGAGGAGTAGTAGTAGTAGTAGTAGTTGGAGAAGTAGTAGTAGTAGTAGTAGTAGTAGAAGTAGTAATAGTCGTAATAATAGAAGTAGTAATAGTAGTTGGTAGGAAAAATAAAGTAGTAGCTGTAGCAATAATCGTAGTAGCAGCAGTAATATTAGTAGTAGTGGTGGTGCTAGCAGTACTAGTAGTAGCAGAAGATATGGTAGTAGCAGTAGTAGTAGCTATAGTAGAAGTTGCAGTAGTAGTGCTAGAAAGAGAAATAATAGTAGTAGTAATAGTACTAGGTGTTGTAGTGGTAGTAATAGCACTAGTAGTAGTGGTAGTAGTTGTTGTTGTTATTATAGTAGTAGAAGTAGTTGTTGTAGTTATTATAGTAGTAGTAGTAGTGGTTGTAGTAGTTATAGTAGTAGTAGTGGTCATGGTAGTGGTAGCTGTAGAAGTAGCAATTGTTGTAGTAGTTGTAACAGTAGTGGCAGTAAAAAGAGAAGCAATAGTAGCAGTATTTGTGGTAGTAGTAGTTGTTATTGTAGTTGTCCCTGTAATAGTAGTAGTGGTAGTCAGTGTTGTTCTAGTTGTGTTGGCAGTAGCATAGTTACAGTCGCAGCAATAGTAGTAATAGTAGTAGTAACAACAATAGCAGCAGCAACAACAGTAGTAGCAGCAGTAGTAGTAGCATTGGTTGTAGTAGTGGCAGTAGTAGTGGCTGTAGTGACAGTAGTCACAGTATTAGCAATTGTAGCGATAGTAGAAGTTGTAGTACTACTAGTAGTAGTAGTTGTTGTTTTAGTATTTGTAGTCGTAGTCATTGTAGTAGAATAGGAGTAGTAGTAGGAGAAGTAGAGTAGTAGTAGTAGTAGTTGTAGTAGGAGTAGTAGTAGTAGTACAAGTAGTAGTAGTCAAAATAATAGAAGTAGTAGTAGTTGGTAGGGAAAAAAAAGTAGTAGCAGCAGCAATAATCATAGTAGCAACACTAATATTAGTAGTAGTGGTGGTGCTAGCAGTACTAGTAGTAGCAGTAGTACTAGCGCAAGTAGTGATAGTAGTAGTAGTAGCAGTAGTAGAAGAAGTAGTAATAATAGTAGGACCAGTAGCAGTAGCAGTAGTAGTTCTACTAGTAGTAGCAGCAGCAGTAGTACCAATAGTAGCTGTAATAGTAGTACTGGTATTAGTGGCAATAGTAGCAGTAGTAGCAGAAATAGTGATAGTACATGTCATAGTAGTAGTAGTAGCAATTGTAGTAGTAGTAGTAGGCAAAGTAGTAGAAGTTGCTGTAGAGGCAGTTGTAGCAGAAGTAGTGGTGGTGGTAATAATAGTAGTGGCAATTGTATCAGTAGCGGCAGTGGTAGCCGTAGTGACAATATAAGCAGTTATAGTAGTAATAGTAGTAGTTGTCGTAGTAAAAATAGTAGTAGTTGATGTAGTTGCAGTGATAGTAGCAATAGAAGTAGTAGCAGCAGTAGTTCTAGTTGAAGTAGTTACAGTCGTTGGAGAAGTAGTAGTAGTAGTTGTTGTTGTTGTAGTAGTAGTAGTAGTAGTAGCTATTGCAGCAGCAGAATTAGTAGCAATAGTTGCAATAGTAGTAGTAGTTGTAGTTGCGGTAGTAGTAGTAGTAAGAGAAATGGTATTAGTAGTAGTATTTGTAGTAGTAGAAGTAGTAGTAGGACTTGTAGTAGTAGTTGTTGTAGGAGTAGTAGTAGTAGTAGCAATAGTATTTGTAGTAGTAGAAGTAGTATCAATAGTAGTAGTAGTAGTAGTAATAATAATAGCAGTAGTATCATGGTAGTAGCATTAGTAGTAGTAGTAGTAGTCGCAATAGTAGTAGTAGCAATAGTAGTAGTAGTAATAGCAGTAGTAATAGTAGTAGGAGCAATAGCAGTAAAAATAGTAGTAGTAGCAGTAGCATCAGTATCAGTGGTAGGAGTAGTAATAGTAGCAGCAGTAGCAGTGGCAATAGTAGTAGGTATAGTAGTTGTCGCATTAGTATTGGTAGTAGCAGGAGTGGTAGTAGTAATAGCTATAAAAGGAGCTGTATTAGTAGTCATTGTTGCTATAGTACCAGTAGTAGATGTAATAGCAGATGCAGTAGACCAACAGTACTAGTAGTTACAATAGGGGCAGTTGTAATAGTAGTAGTAGAAGATGTAGTAGTAGGAGTAGTAGTAGTAGTAGTAACAATTGCAATAGTAGTAGTAGAAAGAGAACTAATAGGAGTGGTAGTTGTGTAAGGAGTAGTAGCAGTAGTAATAGTAGCAGTGTAGTGGTAGTTGTTATTGTTGTTGCTATAGTAGTAGAAGTAGCTGTTGTAGTTGTCGTAGTAGTTGTAGTTGTGGTTGTAATAGCTGTAGTTGTAGTAGTAGTTATAGTAATAGCGGCAGTAGTAGTGGTAGTAGTAGTAGGTGGAGAAGAAGAAGCAGTAGTAGCAGTAGTTGTAGTAGTAGGTGTAGTAGTAGTGGTTATAGCAGTAGCACTAGTAGCAGTAGTGGTAGTAGTGGTCATTGTTGTGCTAGTTGTGTTGTTTGTAGAAGTAGCAGTAGTCACAGTAATTATAGTAAAAGTAGTAGTAATAGTGGTAGTAATAGCAGTAGTAGCAGTAGTAGCAGCAGTCGTAGTAGTAGAAGCAGCAGCAACAGCTGTAGTAATAGTAGCAGCAGCAGTAGGAGTAACAGTAGTAATAGTATTAGTTGTTGTAGTTGTAGTTGTAGTCATAGTTCTAGAAGTAGTAGTTGTAGCAGGAGAATTAGAGTAGTAGTAGTGGTGGTTGTTGTTGTAGTAGTATTAGCATTAATAGAACTACTAGTAGTCGCAATAGTAGCAATAGTACTAGCAGGGGGAGAAATATGGTAGTAGAAGTAGCAATAGTCGTAGTACTGGCAGTAATATTAATAGTAGTGATGGCGGTAGTAGTAGTAACAGCAGTAGTATTATTAGGTATAGTAGTTGTTGTAGTAGTAGTATTAGTGGCAATAGGAGCAGTAGTAGCAGTAATAGTAGCAGTTCTATTTGTAGTAGCAGCTGTAGCAGTGGTAGTAGCAGTTGTAGTAGTAGCTGTAGCAGTAGTACTAGTAGTAGGAGAAGTAATAGAAGTAGTAGTAGAAATAGTAGCTGCCGTTGTAGCGATTGTGGCTGTAATAATAGTAGTAGTAGCAGTAGTAGTAATAGCAGCAGTAGTAGCAGTAGCGACCGTATAACCAGTGTAGTAGTACTTGTAGTTGTTGTAGTAGTAAAAGTAGTAGTAGTTGTTGTTGTTGTAGCAGAAGTTGTGACAGCCGTAGGAGTAGGAGTAGTAGTTGTTGTTGTTGTTGTTGTTGTTGTTGTTGTTGTTGTAGCAGAAGTTGTGACAGTAGTAGTAGTAGTAGTAGTAGTAGTAATAATAGTAGTAGTTGTAGTAGTAGTTGTTGTAGTAGTAGTAGCTGAAACAGCAGCAACAAAAGTAGCAATAGTCGCAATAGTAGTAGTAGTGCTCATAGTATTAGTCATACCAACAGTAGTTGCGATACTAGTAGTAGGTAGCGAAATAACCATAGTAGCTGCAGTAGCAGTAGTAGTTGTAGCAGTAGCAGTAGCAGTAGTAGTTGTAGTAGTGTTGGTGGTAGTCGTCGTAGTAGTAGTAGTAGCAATAGTTGTAGCAGTTGTTGTAGTAGTAGTTGTTGTTGTCATAGTAGTAGCAGTTGTAGTGGTAGTAGCCATAACAGTAGTACAAGTGGAGTAGCAATAGATGCAGTAGTAGTTGTAGTAGTAATAGAAGTAGTACTAGTAGCTGTAAAGCAGTAGTAGTAGTAGTAGTAGTGGTAGTCGTAATAGGAGCTATTATAGCAGTAGTAGTAGAAGATGAAGTAACAACAGTAGTAGTAGCTATAGTAGCAGTCGTAGTAGTAGTAGTAGTAAAACAAGT
Organism: Trichopus zeylanicus subsp. travancoricus; assembly: GCA_005019695.1. Taxonomy (NCBI): domain Eukaryota; kingdom Viridiplantae; phylum Streptophyta; class Magnoliopsida; order Dioscoreales; family Dioscoreaceae; genus Trichopus; species Trichopus zeylanicus. The sequence continues at coordinate 116,523 of RXID01008603.1, forward strand.
AATAGTAGTAGCAGTACTAGTTGTAGTATGAGTACTAATAGTACTAGTACAAGTGGTAGTAGTAGTAGTTGTTGTTGTAGTTGTAGAAGTAGTAGTAGTTGTTGTTGTTGTAGTTGTAGAAGTAGTAGTTGTTGTTGTTGTAGTTGTAGAAGTAGTTGTTGTAGTTGTTGCAGTAGTAGTAGTAGTGGTTATAGTAATTGTAGTAGTAGTAGCCGTTGTGATAGTAGTAGAAGCAGTAGTAGAAGTAGTTGTAGGAGCAGAAGTAGTAGTAGAAGTAGTTGTAGAAGTAGGTGTGTTAGCAGTGGTAATAGCAAAAGTAGTAGCAGTAATAGTAATACTAGTAGTAGTAGCAATAATAGCAGTAGTTGTAGTAGTAGCAGCAACAGCCATAGTCATCATAGTAGCAACAGTAGTAGCGATTGTAGTCATAGTAGTCGCAGTGGTAGAAATAGTAGAGATAGTAGCAGTAGTTGTAGTTGTAATAGTAGTAGCAGTATTAGTTATAGCAGTAGTAGCTATAGTCGTAGTTGTTGAAGTAGTAGTAGTAGAAGTATAAGCAAAGTAGTAGTAGTAATAGTAGTAGTAGTAGCAGTAGTTGTAGTTGTAGAAGTAGTAGTCGAAATAATAGCAGTCACAATAATAGGAGAAATAGAGTAGTAGTATTAGTAGTAGTGGTGGTGCTAGCATTAGTTGTAGTAGCATTAGTGGTCGTCCTAGTAGTAGTAGAAGTAGTAGTAGCAGTAGTAGTAGTAATAGTAGTAGTGGTATAGTAGTAGTAGCTATTGTTGTTGTTGTAGTAGTAGTAATAGTAGTTGTTGTTGTTGTTATTGTCGTTATTGTTGTTGCAGTAGGGGTAGTAGCAGTAATAGTAGTAGCAGCAGTAATAGTGCTACTAGTACTAGTTGCAATAGTTGCAGTAGTGGTAGAAATAGTGGTAGTACTAGTCTTAGTAGTGGCAGTAGCAAATGTTGTTGCAGTTGTAGTAGTAGTAGTAGCAGTAGTAGTAGTGGGCAAAGTAGTAGAAGTAGTAGTAGAAGCAGTAGTAGCCGTAGTAGTAGTTATTGTGGTTATAGTATTAGTAGTAGCAGTTGTAGCAATAGTAGTAGCAGCAGTGGTAGCAAAAGTGACAATATAAGGAGTTGTAGCAGCTATCGTAGTAGTTGTAGAAGTGAAAGTAGTAGGTGTGGTTGTAGTTGTGGTTGTATTTTTATTAGTAGTAGAAGTAGTAACAGTAGTAGTTCTAGCAGAAGCACTAGTAGTAGTAGTGGTCATAGTATTAGTATTAGTCGTGGAAGTAGTGGTGGTAGTAGTAGTAGTAGTAATTTTAGAATAGTAGCAATAGTAGTAGAAGTTGCAGTGGCAGCAGCAGTAGTAGTAGTAGTAGTAGCAGCAGTAGACGCAATAGTAGTTGTAGCAGTCATCCTAGTAGTAGGAGTAGTGTTAGTAGTAGTAGTAGTAGTACCAATAGTAGTAGTAGTGGTGGTAGGAGATATAGTCGAAATACTAGTAGTAGTAGTAGTAGTAGTAGCAGCAGCAGTTGTAGTTATAGTAGCAATTGTAGTAGTAGTGGTGGTAGCAGTAGTTACAGTGGAAACAGTAGTAGTTGCCGTTGTAGTCATTGTTGTTGTAATTATTGTAGCAGTAGTAGCAAAAGTAGCAGTCATCGTAGTGTTACAAATAGTAGTAGTATTAGCCGCAGTCGCAATAGTAGCGGTACTAGCAATCATTACTGTCATAGTAGTAGTAGTAGTACTCATAGTAGAATCAATTGTAGTAGAAGTAGTAGTAGAAGTAGTGGTTGCAGTAATAGTAGTTGTAGTAGTACTAGTTGTAGCAGTTGTAGTCATTGCAGTAGTAGTAGCAGCAGTAGCAGCATTAGTGCTAGTAGAATTCTCAATAGAAGTAGTAGTAGTAGCCATATTAGTAGTAATATCAGCAAGAGCTGCAGCAGTTTTAGTAGTGGTAGTTGCAATGGTAGTAGAAGTAGTAGTGTAATAGTAGTAGTAGTAATAGTAGTGGTAGTGGTAATAGTTGTAGTAGTAGTAATAGGACTACTAGTAGCAACAGTAGCAGCTGTAGTGGTCGTAGAAGTAGAAGTAGTAGTAGTTGTAGTAGTAATAATAGTAGCAGTAGTGGTAGCACCAGTAGCAGCAGTAGCAGTAGTGTTAGTCATAGTAGCAATAGTAGCAGTAATAAAAGTAATAGAGATAGTTGTAGTAGTAGTTGTTATTGTTGTAGCATTAGTAGTAGTTGTAGTAGTAGTAGCAGCCGTAGTAATAGTAGTAATGGGACTAGTAGTAGCAATAGTAGTAGATGCAGTAGCAGCTGTTGCAATAGTAGTAGTAGTAATAGTTGTAGTATTTGTAGTAGTAGCAGCCATAGTAGCAGACGTAGAAGTAGCAGTAATAATAGTGGTAGTAGAAGTAGTAGTTATTGTAGTGGAAGTAGTAGTAGTGGTCATTGAAGTAGTAGTAGTGGTAATAGCAGTACTAGTAGTAGCCTAGGTAGTAGTTGTAGCAGTAGTAGTAGTTGTAGTAGTTGTAGTAGTAGCAATAGAAGTATTAGTAGTAGTTGTAGTAGGAGTAGTAGTAGTAGTTGTTGTTGTTGTAGTCGCAGTAGTAGCAGTAGTAGTAGTAACAGAAGTAGTAGTAGTTATAGTAGTCAAGCTAGTAGTAGCAGAACTAGTAGCAGCAATAGGAGATGTAGTTGTAGAAGTAGTTGTAGTAGTAATAATAGTAGTAGTTGTAGTAAATGTAGTAGTACTAGTAGCAGTAGTAGCAGTAGTAGAAGTAGTACTAGTAGTGGAAGATGTAGTAGGAGCTGCGGTAGTAGTAGTAGCAATAGTAGGAGTAGAAGTTGTAGTTGTAGGAGTTGGAGTAGTAGTAGTAGTTACAATTGTAGTAGTAGAACTAGTAGTACTAGTAGTCACTGTAGTAGACGTAGTAGTAGTAGCAGTAGTTGTAGTTATTGTAGTAGTAGTAGGAGTAGTAGTGGTAGTGGTTGTAGTTGTTGTAGTAGTAGTTGTAGTAGTTGTTGTAGTAGTTATAGCAGTATTAGCAGTTGTTGCAATAATTGGAGTAGAAGTAGTAGTAGTAGTAGCAACAGAAGTTGATGCAGTAGTAGTTTTGTGGTAGTTTAGTAGCTGTAGTAGTAACAGTAGTTGTAGAGGTAGTAGAAGAAGTAGTAGTAGTAGTGGTAGTAGTAGTAGTAGCAATAATAGGAGTAGGGAGAGTAGTAGTAGTAGCAATAGTAGTAGTAGTAGTAGTAGTAGTAGTAGTTGCTGTGTAGTAGTAGTAGTGGTAGTAGTAGTAGTTATAGTAGTAGTAGCAGCAGCCGCAGTAGTAGTTGCTGTTGTAGTAGTGGTGTAGAAGTAATAGCAGTAGTAGCAGTGGTAGAGGTTGTAGTAGTGGTGGTGATAGCAGCAGTAGCATTGGTAGTTGTTGTTGTCATAATGGTAGCAGTAGTTGGAGTAGCTGTTGTAGAAGGAGGAGGAGGAGGAGTAGTAGTAGTAGGAGTAGCATTAGTAATAGTAGTAGTTGTAGAAGTAGTCAAAGTAGTAACAGCAGCAGCAGTAGTAGTAACAAGAGTAGTAGTAATAGTGGTTGTAGTTGTAGTAGTTGCGGTAGTAGTAATAGTAGTAGTAACGATAGGAGTAGAAGTGGTAGTGGTAGTGGTAGTAGTAGTAGTAGGTGTACTAGTCATATTGGTAGTAGTAGAGTATTAGTAGTAACGGAAGTAGTAGGAATAATAGTTGTAATAGTAGCACCAGCAGCAGTAGTAGTAGTTGTAGTCGTAGTAGTCATAGTAGTAGTAATAGTATTAGTAATAGTTGTAGTAGTAGGAGTAGTAGCAGCAACATCAGAAGTAGTAGTTGTTGTTGTTGTAGAAGTAGTACTAGTTGTAGTAGTTGTAGTAGTAGAGACAGCAGTAGCAGTAATGCTAGCAGTAGTAGTAGCAGTAGCAGCAACAGCAACAGCAGTAGTTATTGTTGTAGTAGTAGAAGTAGTAGCAGTAGTGGTAGTAGTAGTAGTTATTGTAGTTGTAGTTGTAGTTGTTGTTGTAGTATTAATAATAGTAGCAGTAGTAGGAATAGGTTTAGGAGTAGGAGTAGTAGTATTAGTTGTAGTAGTAGTTTTAGTAGTAATTGGAGTTGTAGTAGTAATACTAGGAGTAGTAGTTGGTGTAGTAATAGAAGTAGTAGCAATAGTAGTAGTTACAGTAGAAGCTGTAGTTGTAGTAGGACTAGTAGTACTAGCAGTAGGAGTAGTAGCAGTAGCAGTAGTAGCAGGAGCAGCACCAGCACCAGCAGTAGCTGGAATAGTGTTAATAGTAGTAGTGGTAGTAGAGGTAGCAGTAGTAGTTCGTGTAGTAATGGTTGTAGTAGTAATAGTAGTAATCACTATATTAGTAGTAGTAGTCGTGGTAGTACTAGAAGTAATAGTAGTAGTAGTAGTAGAAATAGTAGTAGTACTAGTCGTCGTAGTAGTAGTAGTAGTAGTAGTAGTAGTATTAGTAATATTAGTAGTAGTAGTAGTGGGAGTAATAGGAGTTGTAGGAGTAGTAGTAGTAGTAGCAACAGTAGTAGTAGTATAGTTGTAGTTGTAGTAGTTGTAATAGTTGTGGTAGTAGTAGTAGCAGTAATAGTAGTAGTAGCAGTAGAAGTACTAGTTGTTGTTATAGTAGTGGTGTAGTAGTAGTAGTACTAGTAGTAGTGGTAGAGGTAGTAGTAGTGGTGGTGATACCGGCAGCAGTAGTAGTAATAGTAGCCATAGTAGCAGTTGTTGTTGTCATAACAGTAGCAGTAGTAGGAGTAGTAGTTGTAGAAGTAGCAGTAGTAGTAGCCGAAGGAGGAGTAGCAGTAGTAATAGTAGTGGTTGTAGCAGTAGTTGTAGCAGCAGCAACAATAGTTGTAGTAATAGTGGCAGTCGTAATAGTGGTAGTAGTTGTAGTAGTTGTGGTAGTAGTAATAGTAGTAGTAATAGTAGTAGTAATAGTAGGAGTAGAAGTAGTAGTGGTAGTAGTCGTGGTAGTAGGAGTCATAGTTGGAGGACTAGTAATATCGGTAGTAGTAGAGTAGTAATAGTAACATACATAGTAGGAGTAGTAGTTGTAAGAGTATCAGCAGTAGCAGCAGTAGTTGATGTTGTTGCTGTAGTACTAATATTATTAGTAATAGTCGTAGTTGTAGGAGTATAGCAGCAACAGCTGTTGTAGTTGTAGTAGTTGTAATAGATGTAGTTCTAGTTGTAGTAGTAGTAGTAGCAGTTATAGTAGTTGCAACAACAGTAGCAGTAATGCTAGTAGTAGTAGAAGCAGCAGTAGCAACAAGAGTGGTAATAGTTATTATTGTTGTAGTATTAGTAGTAGTAGTCCTGGTAGTAGTAGTAGTTATAGTAGTAGTTACAGTAGTAGTTGTAGTAGTAGTAGTTGTTGTTGTTGTAGTAGTAGTAGTAGTAGTAGTAGTAGTAGGAGTAGGTTTAGGTGTAGTACTAGTAGTTGTAGTAGTAGTAGAATTAGTAGTAATAGGAGTTATAGTAGTAGTAGTAGTAGTAGGAGTAATTGTAGGTGTAGTAATAGAAGTAGTAGCAGCAGTAGTAGAAGTTGTAGTAGTAGTATGACTAGTAGTAGCAACAATAGTAGTAGAAGTAGCAACAATAGTAGTAGAAGCAACAGCAATAGTAGTACTAGTATTAGAAGTATTAGTGGTAGTTGTAGTAGTCGTAGTAGTACTTATAGCAGTGGTAGTTGTATTTGTAGTAGCAATAGCAATAGTATTATTAGTGGTCATTGAAGTAGTATTACTAGCTGTAGTGGTAGGAGTAGAAGTAATAGTTGTAGTAGTAGTTACAGTAGTAGTAGCAGTAGCAGTGGTTGTAGTTGTAGCAGTAGTCGCAGTAGTAGTAGTGGTGGGGGTAGAAGTAGTTGTAGCAGTGATAATAGCAGTAGTAGTTGTCGTTATTGTCATAATGGTAGCAGTAGTAGAAGTAGTAGTTGTCGAAGTAGTAGTAGTAGTAAGACTAGTAGTATTAATAGTAGTAGTTGTAGAAGTAGCAGTAGTAGTAGTAGCAGTAGTATTAGCAGTAGTAGCGGTAGTAATAGTGCTAGTAGCAGTAGTAGTTGCAGTAGTAGTAATTGTAGTAGTAATAGTAGGAGTAGGACTAGTAGTGGTCGTAGGAGTAGGAGGAGGAGTCATAGTAGGAGTACTAGTAATAGCGGTAATAGTAGAGTAGTAGTGGTAGTAGAAGTAGTAGGAGTAGCTATTGTAATAGTTGTAATAGCAGTAGTAGCAACAGCACTAGCAGCAGCAGGAGTAGTAGTAGTGGTAGTAGTAGTAGTAGTAGTAATATTGTTATTAATAGTTGTAGTACTAGGAGTTGGAACAACACTAGCAGAAGTAGCAGTAGTAATAGTTGTTGTAATAGAAGTAGTACTAGTAGTGGTAGTAGTAGCAGTAGTTGGAGTTTGTCTTGGAGTAGTAGTAGTAGTAGCTGTTGTAGTTTTAGTAGTTGTAGGAGATGTGGTAGTAGTAGAATTAGTGGTAGTAGGTATAGTAAAAGATGTAGTAATAGTAGTGGCAGTTAAACTAGAAGTAGTAATAGTAGGACTAGTAGTAGTAGCATTAGCAGTAGTAGCAATAGTAGTAGCAGAAGCAGTAGTAGTGGTAGTAGTAGTAGTGGTATTAGTAGTAATAGTGGTGGTACTAGTAGCAGAGTAGTAGGAGTAGTTGTAGTAGTAGTAGTAGTAATAGCAGTAGTAGTTGTATTTGTAGTAGTAGTAGTAATAGTAGCAGTAGTGGTAGTTGAAGTAGTATTACTAGTAGTAGTAGAAGAAGAAGAAGAAGAAGTAATAGTAGTAGTAGTAGAAATAGCACAAGCAAAAGTGGTAGTAGTAATAATAATGATTTTTGTAGTAGTGGTAGTAGTAGTACTAGTACTATTAGTTGTTGTAGTACTCGTAGTAGCAGGAGAAGTAGTGCTAGTAGTAGTAGTAGGAGAAGTAGTATTAGTACCAATAGTAGCAGCAGTAGTAGTAGCAGCTGTATCAACAGGTGAAGAAGTAGGTAGTAGTAGTAGTAGCAGCAGTAGCAGTAGCAGCAATAGAAGCGGCAGCGCTAGTAGTAGTGTTAGTAGCACGACAATAGTAGTAGTCGTAGCAGTAGCTGTAGTAGTAGTAGTGGGAGGAGCAGTAGCATCAGTAGTGGTAAAAGAAGCAATAGTAGTAGCGATAGTTGCAGTAGTAAAAGTAGTAGTAGTAGAAGCAATATTAGTAGCAATAGTATTAGTAGTAGTGCTAGAAACAGTAGTAGTAGTAGTGCTAGTAACTGTAGTAGTAGTAGAAGGAACAGCAGTTGTAGTTGTACTACTACAACTAGTAGTAATAGTAGTAGTAGTTGTAGCAATAGTAGTTGCAATAGTCGCAGTTGCAAACGTAGCAGTAGCAGTAGTACCAGAATTAGTAGTCGTTGTTGGAGAAGTAGTAGGAGTAGCCGTAGTAGCAGAAGTAGTAGTAATTGTAGTAGCAGCAGCAGCAGCACTAGTAGTACTAGGAGTAGTTGGAGCAAAAGTAGCATTAGTGGTACTAGTAGTAGTTGGAACAGTAGCGGTAATAGTATTAGTGGTAGTGGTAGTAATAGTAGTAGTAGTAGAAGTAGTAGAAGTAGTTGCAATAGTTGTAGCAATAGTATTGGTTGGCGAAGTAGAACGAGTAGTAGCATTAGTAGCAGCATTAATAGTAGCAATAACAGTAGCAGTAGTAGTAGTAGTCACAGTTGTAGTAGCAGTGGTAGCCGTAGTGGCTATAGTTATTGCAGTAGAAGTAGTAGTAGTAGTTGTTGTGGTAGTAGCAGTAGTAGTAGTAGCTATAGCCACTGCAGTAGTAGTATTAGGAGTCGTTGCTAAGGTAGTAGTAGTAATGGTAGTAGTAGTAGTAGCAGTAGGAGTAGTACACATTGTAGTAGTAGTAGTAGTAGTAGTAGTAGTCATATTAGTAGTCGTAGTGTTAAAGGTAGGAGTAGTGGTAGTCATAGTTGTAGTAGTTGAACTTATAGTTGTAGCAGTAGTTGTTGTATTAGTATTAGTAGTCGTAATAGTAGTAGTTGTTGAAGCCGTCATAGTGCTTGTAGTAGTAGTTGTACTAGAAGTGTAGCAATAGTAGCAGTAGTAGAGGTATTAGTTCTTGTTGTAGTAGTAGTAGTAGTAGTAGCGGCAGCAGTTGTACCAGTAGTTGCAATAGGACTAGTACTAGTAGTAGTGGTAACACTAGTAATAGTCATAGCAGTAGTAGTTGCAGTTGTAGTAGTATCAGTAGTAATAATACTAGTAGTTGTTGGAGTAGTAGTAGTGCTAGTAGTAGTAGTTGTATTAGAAGAGTAGTAGTAGTAGCAGTTGTAGAGGTAGTACTTGTAGTAGTAGTACTAGTACTAGTACTAGTAGTTGTTGTAGCAGTAGTACTAGTAGTACTAGTAGTAGTAGAAGTAGTGGTAGTAGTAGCAGTAGTAATAGTATTAATAGTAGTAGTAGTCGTGGCAGTAATGGCAGTAGTAGTAGCAGTAGCAGTAGCAGTAATAGTAGTTGTAGTAGTAGTAGTAGCAGCAGTAGTAGTAGTAATAGTAGTGGAAGTACTAATACTAGTAGTTGATGGAGTAGTAGTAGCGCTTGTAGTAGTAGTTGTAGTAGTAGCAGTAGTAGTGGTAGTAGGAGTAGTAGTAGTAGCAATAGTAGAAGTTATAGCCGTAGTGGTTGTAGTAGTTGTAGTATTTGTAGTAGTAATAGTAGTAGTTGTTGGAGTACTAGGAGTGCTTTTACTGGTAGTTGTAGTAGTAGTGTAGTAGTAGTCGTAGTAGTAGTAGTAATCATAATAGAAGTAGTAGCAGAAGTAGTAGTAGAAGTAGTATTAGTTGTAGTCATAATAGTAGCAGTAGTAGTAGTCACGGTAGTAGTAGTGGTAGTAGTAGTAGTTGTAGTGGTATTAATAGCAAACGTAGTAACAGTAATAGGATCAGTAATAGTAGTTGTTGCAGTCGTAATAGACGTCGTAGTAGTAGTTGTCGTAGTTGTAGTACTAGCAGACGTAGTAGCACTAGTAGTAGTAGTAGTAGGAGGAGGAGGAGGAGGTGGAGTAGGAGGTGCAGTACTTGCAGTATCAGCAACAGCAACAACAACAGCAGTAGAAGCAGTAGTAGAAGTAGTAGTAGTCATAGTAGTAGTAGTTGAAGTAGTAGTACCATTGGTAGCAGTTGTTGTGATAGTAGTAGTAGTTGTAGCAATTGTAGTAGCAGTAGTCTTAGTAGTAGCAGTAGTAGTAGTGAGAGTAGTTGTAGCAGTAGAAGTAGTTGCTGTAGTAGTATTAGTAGGAGAATTAGAAAGAGTAGTAGAATTAGTAGCAGCAACAATAACAGCAATTGTAGCAGTAGTAGTAGTAGCAGTTTCACTAGTCGTAGTAGCAATTTGAGCAGTAGTAGTAGTAGTCACCGTATTAGTAGTAGCAGGAGAAAGAGCAGCATCAGTGGTGGTAGTCCGAGTTGTGGTAGTGGTAGTTGCATCAATAATAGTAGCACTTGGAGTAGCAGTAGTGGTAGTAGTAGTACTTTTAGTAGCAGTAGTAGTCGTAGTGGCTATAGTTGTTGCAGTAGAAATAGTATTAGCAGTTGTAGTAGTAGTAATAGTAGTAGTAACAGCAGTAGCAGTAGCAGCAATAGAAGCGGCAACACAAGCAGTAGTGATAGTTGTAGCGAAAATAGTAGTAGTTGTCGCAGTAGCTGTAGTAGTAGCGGGAGGAGCAGTAGCATCAGTAGTAGTAGAAGAAGCAATAGTAGTAGCGATAGTTGTAGTAGTAGTAAAAGTAGTAGTAGTAGAATCAGTATTAGTAGTAATAGTATTAGTAGTAGTAGTAGTAGTGCTAGTAACTATAGTAGTAGTAGTAGGAACAGCAGTTGTAATAACAGTAGTAGTAGTTGTACTACTACTACTAGTAGTAATAGTAGTAGTAGTTGTTGCAATAGTCGTAGTTGCAAACGTAGCAATAGAAGTAGTACTAGTAGTAGTAGTCGTTGTTGGAGAAGTAGTAGGAGTAGCCGTAGTAGCAGAAGTAGTAGTAGTTGTAGTAGTAGCAACAGCAACACTAGTAGTACTAGGAGTAGTTGGAGCAAAAGTAGCATTAGCGGTACTAGTAGTAGTTGGAGCAGTAGCGGTAGTACTATTAGTGGTAGTAGTAGTAATAGTAGTAGGAGTAGAAGTAGTAGTAGAAGTTGCAATAGTTGTAGCAATAGTAGTATTTGTAGTAATAGTATTAGTTGGCGAAGTAGAACGAGTAGTAGAATTAGTAGCAGAAGCATTAGTAGTAGCAACATTAATAGTAGCAATAGCAGTAACAATAGTTGTAGTAGTCACAATTGTAGTAGCAGTAGCAGCCGTAGTGGTTGTAGTTATTGCAGTAGAAGTAGTAATAGTAATTGTTGTGGCAGTAGCAGTGGTAGTAGTAGCTATAGCTACTGCAGTAGTAGTATTAGGAGTCGTAGCTACGATAGAAGTAGTAATGGTAGTAGTAGTACTAGCAGTAGGAGTAGTACACGTGGTAGTAGTAGTAGCAGCAGCAGTAGTAGTCACAGTAGTAGTAGTAGTGTTAATGGTAGGAGTAGTGGTAGTCATAGTTGTAGTAGTTGAACTAGTAGTTTTAGCAGTAGTTGTTGTATTAGTATTAGTAGTCGTAATAGTAGTAGTTGTACTAGAAGTGTAGCAATAGTAGCAGTAGTAGCAGTAGTAGAGGTATTAGTTGTTGTTGTAGTAGTAGTAGTAATAGTAGTAATAGTAGTAGTAGTAGTAGTAGCAGCAACAGTTGTAGTAGTAGTTGCAATAGGACTAGTACTAGTAGTAGTGGTAACACTAGTAGTAGTTATAGTAGTAGTAGTTGCCCTAGTAGTAGTGGCAGTGGTAGTAGCAGTAGTATCAGTAGCAGTAATAGTAGTATTTGTTGGAGTAGTAATAGTGCTACTAGTAGTATTTGTATTAGAAGAGTAGCAGTAGTAGCAGTAGTAGTAGTTGTAGAGGTAGTACTTGTTGTAGTAGTACTAGTACTAGAACTACTAGTTGTTGTTGTAGTAGTCGTAGTAGTACTAGTAGTAGTAGAAGTAGCAATAGTAGTAGTAGCAGTAGTAGTATTAATAGTAGTAGTAGTCGTGGTAGTAGTGACAGTAGTAGTAGCAGTAGCAGTAGCAATAGTAGTAGTTGTAATAGTAGTAATAGTAGTGGAAGTACTAATAGTAGTAGTTTATGAAGTAGTTGTAGCGCTTGTAGTAGTAGTTGTAGTAGTAGCAGTGGTAGTGGTAGTAGTAGTAGTAGCAGCAATGGTAGTAGTTATAGCAGTAATGGTAATAGTAGTTGTAGTACTTGTAGTAGTAATAGTAGTAGTTATTGGTGTAGTAGCAGTGCTTTTACTGGTAGTTGTAGTAGTAGTGTAGTAGTAGCCGTAGTTGTAGTAGTAATCATAGTAGTAGTAGCAGAAGTAGTAGTAGTAGTAGTATCAGTCGTAATCGTAATAGTAGCAGTAGTAGTAGTTACGGTAGTAGTAGTGGTGGTGGTGGTAGTAGTAGTAGTATTAGTAGCAGACGTAGTAGCAGTAATAAGATCAGTAATAGTAGTTATTGCAATCGTAAGAGACGTCGTAGTAGCAGTAGTTGTAGTAGTAGTTGTTGTAGTTGTAGTACTAGTAGACGTAGTAGTACTAGTAGTAGTAGGAGGATAGGATGAGGAGGTGGAGTAGGAGGTGCAGTACTTGTACTATTAGCAACAACAGCAGCAGCAGCAGCAGAAGCAGTAGTAGAAGTAGTAGTAGTCATAGTAGTAGCAGTTGAAGTAGTAGTACCATTGGTAGAAGTTGTAGTGATAGTAGTAGTAGTTGTAGTAATAGTAGTAGCAGTAGTCTTAGTAGTAGTAGTAGTAGTAGTGGCAGTAGTTGTAGCAGTCGAAGTAGTTGCAGTAGTAGTATTAGTAGGATAAGTAGAAAGAGTAGTAGTATTAGTAGCAGCAACAACAATAGCAATAGTAGCAGTAGTAGTAGTCACCGTTTTAGTAGTAGCAGCAGCAAGAGCCGCATTAGTAGTGGTAGTCCCAGTTGTGGTAGTAGCAGTTGCATCAATAATAGTAGCACTTGGAGTAGCAGTAGTGGTAGTAGTAGTATTTTTAGTAGCAGTAGTAGTCGTAGTGGCCATAGTTGTAGTAGTAGAAATAGTAGTAGCAGTTGTAGCAGTTGCAATGGTAGTTGTAGTAGTCGTAGCAAAAGTAGCAACAGTAGAAGTAGTCGTAGTAATAGTAGCAACAGCAGTATTGACAGTAGTAGAAGTTGTAGTAGAAATAATTGGACTAGTAGTAGGAATAGTAGTAGTAGTAGTAGCAGTAGTAGTGGTAGGAGCAGTAGCAATAGTAATAGTAGTAGTAGTATTAGTAGCAGTAGTAGTGGTAGTAGTAGTAGTAGTATTAATAGTAGTAATAGTAACAGGTATTGGATTAGTTGTAGTGCTAGTAGTCGTAGTTGCATTAGTAGTGCAGTAGTAGTAGCAGTAATTATACTAGTAGATGTAGTAGCAGTAGAAGTAGTAGCAATAGTAGTTGTTGTAGTTATAACAATAGAAGCAATTGTAGTAGTAATCATAGTAGTAGTTGTAGCAGGTGTAGTAGCTGATGTGTAGTTGCAATAGTGTAGTAGCAGTGCTAGTAGTAGCAATAGTAGTTGTGGTGGTGGTGGTTGTAGTAGCAGAAGTAGTAGCAGTAATAGGAATAGTAGTACTAGTTATTGTAGCAGTTGTTGTAGTAGTAGTAGTAGTAGCAATCGTAGCAGTAGCAGTAGTAGCGATAGTAGTTATAGTAGTAATAGTAGCGGTAGTACTAGTAGTAGTAGTAATAGTAGTAGTAGCAGCAGAAGTAGCAGTAGTAGAAGTAAAAAAATTAGTAGTAGTCGCAAAAGTTGTAGCAGTATTAGTAGTAGCAGTAGTAGAATTAGCAAGAGATGTAGAAGGAGTAGTAGTATTAGTAGTAGCAGCAGCAGCAGCAGCAGTAGTAGTAGCAGTCTCAGTAGTAGTAGTAGCAATAGTTGTAGCAACCGTATTAGTGGCAACAATAGCAAGAACAACAGTAGTAGTATTAGAAGCAGCAGGTGTAGTAGTTGTAGGAGTAACTGTAACTATAGAAATATTAGTAGACATAGTAGTAGTAGTAGCATTTGTAGTAGCAGTAGCAACCACTGTGGCTATAGTTATTGCAGTATAAGCAGTTGTAGTAGTTGTTGTAATAATAGTAGTTGTAGTAGTAGCTATAATTGTTGCAGTAGTGGTAATAACAACAGTAGCTGAAGTAGAAGTAGTAGAAGTAGTAGTAGCGGTCGTAGCAATAATAATCAGACTAGTTGTAGCAATAATAGTAGTAGTAGCAATAGTAGCAGTAGTTGTCATAGTAGTAGCAGTAATACTAGTAGCAGCTATTGCTATTACTGCTGCTATTACAGCTACTATTGCTGCTGCTGCTGATGGTACTAGCATAACAACAACAACTAATACAAGTACTACTTTTGTTACTATTACTACTGCTGCTACAACTACGACCGCAGCTCCTGCAGCTGCTTCTACAAGTACTATTACGATTGCTACTACTGCTACTACTACTGCTACTGCTGCTACTGTTACCACTACTGCTGCTACTGCTGCTGCAGCTCTTGCTACTATTGCTACTGCTACTACTGCTACTACAACTACTACGGCTTCTACTACTTCTACTTCTAGCAGTACTGCTACTACTTATGCAACAATTACTACAGCTTTGTCTACTTCTCTTACTAGCACTTCTACTACGCTGCTGCTACTTCTGCTACTAGCACTACTGCGACCATTGCAACTACTATTGCTACTTTTGCTAATATTGCTGCTTCTACTACAACTTCTGCTACTACTACTTCTGCTGCTGTTTCTACTACTACAAGTACGACTTCTACTATGCGTACTACTACTACCAATGCTGCTACTACTATTGCAGCTACTAATACTACTACTTCTTTGACTACGACAACTACTATTGGTACTACTACTTGAACAATTACTACTCCTGCTACTACTACAGCTGCTGGTACAACAACAACAACAACAACTACTACTACAACCACTACTTTGACTACTATTGTGACTACTACTGCTGCTGCTGTTGCTCCTCATCCTGCTACTATTATGACTAATACTAATGCTACCACTACTTCTTCAACTACTAATAATTCTACTATTTGAACTACTGCTACTACTTTCGCTACTACTACTACTACTACTGCTACAACTACTACCACTCCAGCTCCAGATGCTACTGCTATTGCTGTTGTTTTTGTTGTTGCTACTACTACTACTTATGCTGTGTCACCTACTACTTCTACAGCTGCTACCACTAATACTGCTACAACTAATGCGATTGCTTCTACTATTCCCACTACTCATACTACTGGTACTACTTCTGCTACTACTGCTACTATTGCTGCTGCTGCTACTTCTGCAACTGCTAATACTATTAATGTTATAGTTGTACTACTGCTACTGCTACTACTACTACTGCAACTACTGCTACTACAACTATTACTACTACTATTACTTGCAGCTACTCCTACTTCAGCTCCTACTACTACTATTTCTACTGCTACTTCTTCTACTATTACTACCACTTCTACTACTATCGCTGTTGTTGCTACTACTACTACAACTATTACTACTTCTACAACCCCTACTACTCCTACAACTAGAACTACAACTACTACTACTACTTCTACTGATGTTGCTTTCGCTTCTACTGTTGCTGCAACTACTACTACTGCTATGACTACTACTACTACTGTTCTTGCTGCATTGGCTAATACTACAACTACAACTACAACTACAATTCTTACTACCAGTTCTACTGCTGCTGCTGCTACTACTACTACTATTACTACTTCTCCTCCTACTACTACTACTGCCACTACAACTACTGCCATTGCTACGGCTACTGCTTCTACTACTACGACTACTTGTACTACTGATACTACTTTTGCTACAACTACTACTATTACAACTACTGCTACTAGCACTACTACAACTACTATTAGCACTACTACTACTGATACTACTACTTATACAACTACTATAACTATAACTCCAACTACTACTATTACCACTTTTACTAAAACTACTACTAAAACTTCTACTACGTCAACTACTGATACTACCACTGCTACTACTACTATGACTAGTACTTGTACTAGAACTTCTACTACTATTACTGCTACTACTGTTTCTACTTCTATTGCGACTACTACTACTCCTACTCCTACCACTACTACCACTCTACAACAACAACAACTACTACTACTCATACTACTACACCTCCTACACCTATTCGTACTACAACAACAATAACAACAACAATAACAATAACTACTACTACTACTACTACTACTACTACTACTACTATTATTGCTATTAGTACTAATACTACTACTACCACTACTACTACTATTGCTACTGCTACAACTAGTACTACTTCTACTATTACTACAGCTACTACTATTTCTACTATTACTACTGCTACTATAACTACTATTACTTCTACTACTCCTACGACTACTACCACTACTACTACAAGTCCTACAACTTCTACTACAAACACAACTTGTTCTAATACTATTGCTACTACTACTACTATTACTACTATTACAACTATTGTGACTATAATTAGTACAAATACTATTACTGCTACTACTACTACCACTAGTACTATGCCTACTACAACAACCACTACTATTGCTACTACTACTCCTATTTCTACTACTCCTACTAATACTACAACTACGACTCTGACTACTGCTACTACTACTACTACCACTACTAGTGCTACAACTACTAGTGTTGCAAATGCTACTATTACTACTACTACTACTTCTACTTCTACTACTACTACTCATACTATTGCAACTACTACTACAACTATTTCTATTACTACTATTACTACTAATGCTACTACAACAACTATTGTAACTACTATTATTTCTATTAGTGCCATTATGACCGCTACTACTACTCCTACTGTTACTAATGCTACTGCAACTACTATTACTGTTACTACTACAGCTACTGTTGCTGCTGCTGGTACTACTACTACAACTTCTACTATTACTACTATTGCAAGTACTATTACTGCTACTACTACTAATACTACAATTGATACTACTACTACTACTACTACTATTACTACTATAACGACTACTACTACTACTACTACTACTATTACTACTATAACGACTACTACTACTATTACTACAACAACAACAACAACTACTACTACTGCTACTACTACTACTATTACTACTACTTCTGCGATTGCTACAACTACTGCTACTACTACAAGTACTACGACTACTGCTATAACTATATCTTCTACTACTATTATTACCACTATTACTATTACTACGACTAGAACTTTTGCTATGTCTACTATTACTACTACCACAGCTGCTGCTATTGCTACTACTACTCCTACCAGTATTAATATTACTATTACTGCTACTGCTGTTGCTACTTCTATTGTTACTCCTACTACTACTCCTACTACTACCATTACTACTACTCCTACTAATAGCACAACAACTACTACTACTCATACTAATACTCCTACACCTATTTATGCTACAAAAACAATAAAAACAACAACAACAACAACAACAACAATAATAACAACAACAACAACAATAACAACAGCCACAATAACAACAATAATAACTACTACTACTACTCCTGCTGCTACTGCTACAGCTGTTATTATCAATGGTACTAGTACTACTACTACTACTACCACAACTACTACTACTGCTACTGCTACTTCTACTACTGCTACTCCTACTATTACTACTGCTACTACTATATATACTATTACTATTGCTACTACTACTACTATTACTTCGACTACTGCTTCTACAACTACTCCTACGACTACTACCACTACTACTACAAGTCCAACAACTTCTACTACTGCAACTACTACTAATATGACTACCCTTACAGCTACAACTTTTGCTACTACTGCTACTACAACAATAATAACTTTTACTACTACTAATACTACTACAATAACTAGCACAACAACTGCTATGGCTGCTACTACTAACAACACTTCTACTAATACTATTGCTACTGCTACTACTGCAACTACTTCTACTTTTGCTACTACTACTACGACTGCTACTACGGCTATTACTACTACTACTACTACTATTGCCACTACTCTTGCTACTACTACTTCTAGAATGACTACTCCTACTATTACAACTACAACTACATCTCCTACTACTACTACTACTCCAACTCCTACTAGTACTGCTACTGCTAATACTACTACTACTGCTAACACTACTACTACTACTACTACTGCATCAACTGATACTAATACGACTGTTGTTGTTGCTACTACACCCACTACTACTAGTGCTACTGCCACAACTACTATGACTACTACTACTATTACTACAACTACTACTACTATTTCTTCTACCACAGCTACAACTACTAATAGTACTACTACAATGACTACTACTACCACAACAACAACAATAACAATAACTACTACTACAGCTACTAGTACTATTGATACTGCATTTGCTACTACTACAACTGCTACAACTACTGCAACAACTACAGCTACTAATACTACTGATACTGCTGCTGCTACTACTATAACTACTACAATAACTACTACAACTACTGCTACTGCTCTGCTACTACTGATACACTACTACTACAACTACTACTAGTAGTAGTACTACTACTCCAACAACTACAACTATTGCAAAAACTAATACTACTACTACTACTGC
Source organism: Trichopus zeylanicus subsp. travancoricus (assembly GCA_005019695.1). Lineage (NCBI taxonomy): Eukaryota > Viridiplantae > Streptophyta > Magnoliopsida > Dioscoreales > Dioscoreaceae > Trichopus > Trichopus zeylanicus. The sequence goes on from RXID01008603.1 coordinate 134,388, forward strand.
AACTACTACTACACCACTCCTATTACTGCTAGTGCAACAACATCTACTATTTCTATTAGTACTACTATTACTACTACTACTACTACTACAACTACTATTGCTACTACTACTACTACGAATACAAGTACTACTACTACAACTACTATTATTGCTACAACTACTACTACTAATACAACTACAACACCTACTACTACAACTATAATGACTACTACTACTGCTAGTACAACAACACCAACTAGTACAACTACTGCTACTGGTACTAATTCTACTACTGTTGGTAGTACTACTACTACTACTACTACTATTATTATTATTATTACTGCTATTACTACAACTACTGCTCCTACTACTACAACTACTATTGCTACTCATCTACAAGTGCTACTACTGCTGCTACTACAACAACAACTACTGCTACTACTTCAGCTACACTACTACAAGTACAACAACAACAACAACTACTACTACTACAACTAAACAACAACAACAACTACTACTACTATTACTATTACTTCCACAACAGCTACTACTATTAGTACTTTGACTACTACTTCTGCAAGAACTACTATTGCTACTACTACAACTATTACTACTACTAGTTCTACTACTACCACTCCTACTACTACTTCGATGATGACTACTACTGCTACTACCACTACAATCCCTGCAGCTGCTACAATTGCTACTACTACTACTATTCCAACTTCTGCTCCTACTAGTACTTTAGCTACAACAACAAATACTACTACTACAACAACAAGTACTACTACTACAATAACTTCTCTGTCAACAACAATAACTACTACTACAATTACTTCTCCAACTACTATTGCCACTGCTACTAAGAGTACTACTACGGTTGCTACTGCTGCTGCTATTACTACTACAACAACAACTACTACTATTGCTACAACTACAACTACTACTACCACGACTCCTACTATTTCTACTACAACTTCTACTACAACTCTAACTACTACACCTACTACAACTATTGCTGCGACCGCTACTGCTACTGTTATTGCTACTACAACTACTACTGCTACTTCTACTACTACAACTACTAGTTCTACTACTACTATGCCTACTTGTACTAATACTACTCCTAATACTGCTACTCCTACTACTACTAGTAGTAATACTACAAAAACAACAACTACTACTACCATTACTATTGCTATGACAACAACTACTACTACCACTACTACTACAACAATTACTGCTACTACCACTACTTCAACAACTACAATAGCTGCCACTACTACTATTTGTACTACTACTACTGTGGCTGCTGCTACTACTACAACTACTATTGCTACTACTACTACTACTACTCCTGTCGCTACTATTGCAACTACTATTGCTCCGACTACTACTACACTTACTACTACTCCTACTGCAACTACACTATTACTAATCCAACAACAATAACAACAACAACAACTACTACTACTACTACTAAAACTAGTACTACTACAACAACTACTACTACTAGTACTATGAGTATTCCTACCACTACAACTACTACTATTACTACTACTATTTCAATTACTACTATTACTACTACTACTACCACTACTAATACTACTGCTACTACCACTGCTACAACAACTGCTACTACTGCTACTACTACTGCTATTACACCTACTCTGCCTACTAGTAGTACAACTACAACAACAAATACTACTACTACAACTATTTCTACTGCTACTACTCCAACATCTCCAATAACAACAATAACTACTACTATGACTGCTACTACTAGTGCTACTATGGTGGCTACTACTCGTACTATACCACTCCTATTACTATTGCAACAACTACTACTACTATTTCTACAACAACCACAATAACAACAACTACTATTACTATTGCTACTACTACAACAACTACCATTACTACTACTAGAACTTCAACTACAACTCTTATTACTACTATTACCACTACAACTATTACTACTACTACTTCTGATACCTCTATTGCTACTCCTACTACTGCTACTCCTACAACTACTATTACCACCACTACTAGTACTGGTACTATTACTTCTACTATTATTACTGCTACAAATGGTACTATTTCAATTGCTACACCTGCTACTACTCCTATTACTACTACAACTACTCCGACTACTACTCCTACTACTACTACTACTACTATTGCAACTACTACTCCGATTACTACTACTACTACTCCTACTACAACTACTCCTATTACTACTACAACTACTCCGACTACTACTTCTACTACAACTACTCCTACTACTGCTACACCTACTACTACAATTGCTACAACTATTGCTACTACTTATACTGCCACTACTACAAATGCTACTACTTCAACTAATTCTAATACTGTTGCTGCTACTATAGCTACGCCCACTACTGCTAGTGCTACCACTAGTACTACTGCCACTACTATTACTACTACTGTTGCTAATAATTCTTCTGCTACGGCTGCTACTACTACTGCGAATACAACTACAACTCCTGCCGCAACTACTACAATAACTAGTACTAGTACTAGTACTACCCCTACTCCTACTACTGCTACACTGCTACAACAAAAACTACTACTAGAACTACTACCCAAAAAACTACTACTATTACAACTACTAATACTACTACTACTACTACAACTACTCCTACTATTACTACTACTACTACAACTACTCCTACTACTAATGCTATGACTACTCCAACAGCTACAACAACAACTACTACTACTACAAATGCTTGTACACCTACAACTACTGCTACTATTGCTCCTACTTTAGCTACTACTGCTACAGCTTCTACTACTGTTATTGCTACTGTTATTAGTATGAATACAAAGACTACTATTACAGCTGCTTCAACTACTACTACTTCTGTTACTACTACTATTACTCCCACTACTACTACTACTGCTATTACTACTGCTACAACTACTACTTCTGCTACCACTCCAGATGCTACTACTACTATTTCTCTTACTCCTACTATAGCTATGACTACTTTGACTCCTGCTACTGCTACAGCTACTACTACTACTCTGACTACTACTAAAACTACTACAACTATTGCTACAGCTGCTGGTTCTGTTGTTGTTGCTGCTACTACTACTACTACCCAAATAACTACTACTATTACAAGTACTAATACTACTATTACTACAACTACTACTACTATTACTATTCCTACTACAACTACTCCTACTACAACTACTCCAACTACTAATGCTATGACTACTCCAACAGCTACAACAACAACAAAAACAACTACAACTGCTCGTACGACTACAACTATTGCTATTATTGCTCCTACTTTAGCTACTGCTACTACAGCTTCTACTATTGTTATTACCACTGTTATTAGTATGAATACATCCACTACTATTACAGCTGCGTCAACTTCTACTATTTCAATTACTACTACTACTACTACCACTACTGCTACTACTACTATAACTACTGCCACTACTACTACTTCTGCTACCACTCCAGATGCTACTACAACTATTTCTCTGACTGCTACAATAGCTAGGACTACTTTGACTCCTGCTACTGCTACTGCTACTTCTACTACTACTACTCTGACTACTACTACAACTACTACAACTATTGCTACAACTGCTGGTTCTGTTGTTGTTGCTGCTACTACTACTACTGCTACCGCTACTGCTATAGCTAATACTACTACTACTACAAATACTACTACTTCAACTAATTCTAATATTGCTGCTGCTACTATAGCTACACCCACTACTGCTAGTGCTACCACTAGTACTACTACCACTACTATTACTCCTACTGTTGCTAAAAATTCTTCTGCTACAGCTGCTACTACTACAGTTAATACAACCACAACTCCTGCTGCAACTACTACAACAACTAGTACTAGTACTAGTACTACCCCTACTCCTACTACTGCTACACTACTATAACAAAAACTACTACTAGTACTACTACCCAAATAACTACTACTATTACAACTACTAACACTACTACTACTACAACTACTACTACTATTACTACTACTACTACAACTACTCCTACTACAATTACTCCTACTACTAATGCTATGACTGCTCCAACAACTACAACAACAACTACTACTACTACAACTGCTCGTACACCTACAACTACTGCTACTATTGCTCCTACTTTAGCTACTGCTGGTACAACTTCTGCTACTGCTATTGCTACTATTACTAGTACGAATACAACGACTACTATTACAGCTGCTTCAACTACTACTACTTCAGTTACTACTACTATTACTCCCACTACTACAACTACTACTATTACTACTGCTACAGCTACTACTTCTGCTACCACTCCTGATGCTACTACTACTATTTCTCTGACTCCTACTATAGCTAGGACTACTTTGACTCCTGCTACTGCTACAACTACTGCTACTACTCTGACTACTACTACAACTACTACAACTATTGCTACAGCTGCCGGTTCTATTATTATTGTTGCTACTACAACTACTACCCAAATAACTACTACTATTACAAGTACTAATACTACTATTACTACTACTACTACTACTATTACTACTGCTACTACAACTACTCCTACTGCAACTACCACTACTACAACTACTCCTAATACTAATGCTATGACTACTCCAACAGCTACAACAACAACTACTACTACTACAACTGCTCGTACGACTACAACTACTATTGCTCCTACTTTAGCTACTGCTACTATAGCTTCTACTACTGTTATTACTACTGTTATTAGTATGAATACATCGACTACTATCACAGCTGCGTCAACTTCTACTACTTCAATTACTACTACTACTACTACCACTACTACTACAACGTCTATAACTACAGCCACTGCTACTACTACTACTGCTACTGCTACTACTACTACTGCGACTCCGACTCCGGCTACTACTACTACTACTCTGACTACTACTACAACTACTACAACTATTGCTGTAGCTGCTGGTTCTGTTGTTGTTGTTGCTACTACTACTACTGCTACCGCTACTGCTACAACTACTACCACATCTACTACAACCTCAACGTCCACTACTACTACTCCTAATACTCCTTCTATAACTACTACTGCAACAAAAATAAATGCTACTACTACTACAACTAGTACTACTACTACTACTACGACTATGACTACTACTACTACTACTACTACTATTACTACTACCACTACTACTCCTCCTCCTCCTCCTCCTCCTACTACTACTACAACTACGACGACGACTACTGCTACTACTCTTGCTAAAACTACCCCTACTACTTCCACTGCCACTACAACTTCTACTACTACTACTTCTACTACAAAAATGACAACTACTACAACAACGACAACCATAACTACTACTACTACTACTACTATTATTATTAGTACAACTACTACAACAACTGCTATAGTAACTACTTCTACTACTATTGCTATTGTTACCACTACTACTACAACTACTACTGCTACTGCTACAACAACTACTACTACTGCTATTACTGCTACTGCTATAGTTACTACCTGTACAACTAGTACTATTACAACTACTATTACTTCTACCACTACTACCGTTACTACTACTCCAACCACTACTACCACTCCTACTACTAGTACTACCGCCACAGCTACTGCTACTACTACTACTACTACTACAACAACAACAACTACTACTACTTCAACTACCGCTACTACTACTACTACTACTACTACTACTACTTCTACTACTACTACTATTACAGCGACTGCAAAAACTACAGTTGCCACTATTACAACAACTACTACTTCTACTACTACTCCTACCACGACAACCGCTGCTACTAATCCTACAACTACTGCTGCTACTACTACTCATACTACTATTGTTGCTGCTACTTCTACTGCTACTGCTGCTAGTACTACTACTACTGCAACTACAACAACAACTACTACTACTTCAACCACCACCACTACTACTATTACTTCTACTAGCACTAAGACTAAAACTGCCACTGCTACTGCTACTACTCCTACTCTACCTCCTAATCCTGCTACTGCCACTACTACAACTGCTAGTAAAACAACAACAATAACTACTATTAATAATAATACAACTGTAACTACTATAGTGCTACCACTGGTATTACTGCTGTTGCTGCCACTACTACTCCTATTTCTACAACTAATACTACTACTGTTGCTACTCAAATTTCTACTACTGCTACTACTGCTGCTACTGCTACTACTACTCCTATTTCTACTACCACTACTACTACAACAACTATTACTACTACTACTCCAACCGCTGCTGCTACTACTACTAGTACTACAACTACTACTACTATTACAACAACTACTACTGCTATTATTATTACTACAACAACTTCTAGTACTCCTCCACTTACAACCTCTACTACTATTACTACAACTACAACTACTTCTGCTACTACTGCAACCACTACTACAACAACTACTACTCCTACCGCTACTACTACTACTCTTTCTCCAACTACAATTGCTGCTACTCTTTGTGGGACAACTACAACTACAACTACTACTACTATGACTGCTACTACTACTACTACTACAGCAATTACTACTTTGACTAATACTACTGCTACTACTAGTACTACTACTTCTCCTACTACCTCTACTTTTGCTTCTTCTACCGCATCTACTGCTGCTGTTGCTATTGCTTCTACTACTGCTTCAACTACTACTACAACAACTTCTACTACATTTACTACTACTACTGCGATTGCAACTACAGCTACAACTGCTACTGCTACCCTAGCTACTACTTCCACTACTGCTACTACTTTTGCACCAGCAATCATTGCTACTACTGCTACTTTTGCTGCTACAACTTCTACTACCTCTTCTACTACTACTACCACTACTATTGCTACGGCTACCACCACCACTACTGCTAACACTTAAACAACCACCACTGCTACTACTAATACTATTTCTTCCACTACTACTACTATAATTAGTACCACTATGACTACTACTATTACTACCACTACTACTACTACAACCACCACGACTACTAGTACTACCACAACTACTACTACTAATACTACTATTACTACTACCACGATTCCTACAATGACTTCAACTATTACTACTACTACAACTACAACAACAAAAACTACTACTAATACTACTACTATTACTACTACTACTACTACACCAACTACGACTATTACAACTACAACTACTACACCTACTTCTACTACTAACTTTACTGCTACTACTGCTCCTACTTCTGGTGCTACTCTTACTACAACTCCTACTTCTATGATTACTACCACTCCTACTGCTGCTACTACAACTGCTACTACTCTTATTACTACTCCCAAATCCTATGCCTACACATACTACTACTACTATTATGACCACAACTACCACTACTATGTCTCTTACTACTACTACTACTATGACAACAACAACAACTACTAACAACTACTACTAATACTACTACAACTTGTACTACTACTACTACTACTACTACTTCTACTACTACTACTATTACTGCTACTACTACTACTAGTAGTACTACTGCTACTTCTACTACTACCACTACTACAACTTAGACTACGACTCCTACTAATACTACTACTACTATTTCTACTACCACTTCTTCTACTTCCACTGCTATTTCTTCTACTACTCCTACTAGTACTACAACTACTACTCTTGCTGCTGCTATTACTACTATTACAACTGCTACTACTATTACTTCTACTACTTCTGCTACTACTACTACTACTACTACTACTACTACTACTGCTACTAAAGTTGATGGTACTACTACTACTGCGACTACTACTTCTAGTACTTCAACAACTACTACTATTGATACTTCTACTACTAGTACTACTATTACTATTGTTCTTGTTGTTGCTGCTGTTGATACTCGTATTGCTCCTACTACTACTATTAGTAATACTACTTTGACTACTATTACTTTGGTTACCACGACTACAACTACTACTATTAGAACTACTACTACTCCTACAACAACTACTATTACTGCTACTAATACAGCTAAAACTGCAACTACTACTACTACCTCTACTGCAACTACTACTATAATTACCACTATAATTACCACTTCTAATACTGCTACAACTCCCACTACTACTCTTGCTACTACTACTACTACTAATACTGCTACTACTACCACCCCTACTTCTACTCTACTACTTCCACTACTACGACTACTACAAATACTTTTGCTACTTCTACAATAGATACCACCACCACTACTACTATTACAACAACTACTACTGCCACTACTACTATAGCTGCTACTACTGCTACCGCGGCCGCTACTACTATGATTACCCCAACTACTAATACTGCTAGTACTACTTCTTCTACTACTGCTACTTCTACTACTACTACCACTACCAAAACTAATACTACTACTACTACTACAACAACTACTACTACTACTCAAACTACTACTACTACTGCAACTACTACTACTACGACTACTACTAATACTATTATGATGACTACTACCACTATTACCGCATCTACTACTAGGACTGCAACTACTAGTACTACTACTGCAATTACTAATACTAGTACTGTTGCTGCTGCTACTACAACTATTATGATTACTAGTACCACTTCTACTGCTGCTGTTGCTGCTACTACTCCAGTAGCAACTACAACTAACAATGCTACTACTACTACTACCAGTGCTGCTACTGCTACTTCGATTACTACTACAACTACAAAAACAACTTCTACTGCTCTTACTACTACTTCTACTACGACTACTACTACTCCAACTATAACTACTACTATCGCTACTTCTCTGACTACTTCATGTACTACTACAAATACTACTACAACTTCTCCTACTACCACTACTATGTTGACTACTGCTACTTCTACTATTACTTCTACTACTACCACTAGTACTAGTACTTCGGCTCTTACTACTATTACTTCTATTATAGCTACAACTGTTGCTACTGTTACTTATAATGCTGCTAATACTTCTACTACTATAATAACTGCTGCTACTGCTACTATGACAACTACTACTACAACTAGTGCTACTGATGCTACTACCACAACTACTACCACCACCATGACTCCTACTATTACTTTTCCAACTCCGACAGCTACAATGGGTACTACTACAACTATTACTCCCATTACTACTACTACTACAACTACTACTACTACTCTTGCTCCTACCGCTGTTGCGGCTACTGCAACTTCTGCCACTACCGCTACATCTACTACTTGTACCACTGCTACTAGTGCTACTACTACTACTTCTACTCCTATAGCTACTGTCACTACTTCTATTTTAGCTTTTGCTACTATTACTTCTAAAGCTATTACTACTGCTACTACTACTACTATTATTTCCACTATCACCACTGTGATTACTACAACTACTATTAGTACCACTACTACTTGTACTACTACTCCCATTGCTACAGCTGCTACTACTACTACTATTGTTTCTTTAAATGCGGCTACTACTACTATTGCTACTACTACAGCTACTTCTATTGCTACTACTACTGCAGAAACAACAACTACAACCACTACTTGAACTACTATTACAACTTCTGCTACTACGGTGACTACTACTACTACTACTACTGCAACTACTACTACGACTTCTACTACTACTACTATTAATACTACTGCTATAATTACTATTACAGCTACAACTAGGACTACCACTACTACTGCTGTAATTACTACTACTACTACTTCTATTACTACAACAACTATGACCACTACTGCTATTACTACTAATACTACCACAACTACTATTACTAGTACTACCACAACTATGACGACTACTTCTACTACAACTACAACTACTACTACTGCATTTCGCACAATAACAACTACTAAAACTCTACTATTACTATGACGGCTGCTACTGCAACTACTACTACAACTACTACTATTGCTACTACTAGTACTACTACTACTTCTACTGCTACTACTATTGCTATTGCTGCTACTGCTACGACTACTACTTCTCGTACAACTACTACTACTCCTACTACTACTACTACTACAACTACAACTACTATTCTTACAACTACTACTCATACTGCGGATGCTGCTACTACTGCTACAACTGCTGCTGCTACTATTGCTACTGCAAATACAGTTGCAGCTGCTGCAACTGCTACTCATACTACTACTACTATTGCTACTACTGCTAGAACTACTGCTATACTGCTGTTACTATTATTAATCTAACTACCACTACTACTACTGTTATTGCCATTGCTGATACTACTACTACTATTGTTGATACTGCTACTACTTCTAACACTAGTACTGCTACAACGACTACAACTACTACTAATACTATTGCCACTACCACCACTACTACAACTACTACTATTGCTACTATTGATTTTGCTACAAATACTACTACGACTAGTACTACTACCACTGCTACTACTACTATCACTACTATTACTACTACTTCTGCTACTGTAACTACTACGATGACTGCTACTACAATTACTACTACTTCTACTATTTCTACTACTACTGATAGTATTACTCCTACTACTCCAACTGTAGCTTCAATGACTACTGCTATTGCTGCTATTGCTACTACTACTATTACAACTCTACAACTACTGCTGGTGCTATCGCTACTAATAGTGCTACTACAACTACAGTTGTTGTGGCTACTGTTACCACTACTACTACTATTACTGCTACTGCCACCTCTACTACGACTGCTACTACTACTACTACCGCTATAATTATTACTACTACTACTCCTACTACTTCTGCAACTCTTGATTCTGCTAATACTACAAGAACTACTACTATTGCTACTACTACTACTACTGATACTGCAACAACTACTACTACTATGGCTACAACAACAACAACAATAACTACTACTACTACTGCTATTGATGTTACTACTACTACTACTACTACTACTACCTCTACTACTACTGCAACTATAGCTACAATGACGACTACTGCTACTGCTACTATTATTGCACCTACTATTGCTGCTATTGCTACTACTACTACTACGATTATAACACTACTACTACTATTGGTGATGCCCCTACTACTAGTGGCACTAGAACCATCGTTGCTGTGACAACTATTACTAGAACTGCTACTACTGCTAGTACTACTGATGCTACTAACACAACTACTACCACCACCACCACTACTACTACTTTCGCAACTGCTACGACTACTACAACAGGTACTACTACAACCATTACTCCCACTATTACTACTATTACTACTACTACTACTACTCTTGCTCCTACTGCTATTGTCGCTACTGCAGCTTCTGCCACAACTACTACAACTACTATTTGTACGTCTGCTACTAGTGCTACCACTGCTACTTCTACTCCTATAGCTACTGTGACTACTTCTATTATAGCTTTTGCTACTATTACTTCTAAAGTTATTATTACCACTACAACAATTATTTCCACTACCACCACTATGATTACTACAACTACTATTACTACCACTAATACTAGTACTACTACTTCCACTGCTACAACTGCTACTACTACTGTTTCTTCAACAGCTTCTACTACTACTTTTGCTAGTACTACACCTGCTACTACTGCTTCTACTTCTACTACTACTACTTCTATTGCTACTACTACAACAGAAACAACAACCACAACTACTACTAGAACTACTATTACAACTTCTGCTACTACTGCTACTACTACTACAAGTACTACTACTACTACTTCTACTACTACTACTACAATTACTACTACTACTACAATTTCTTTTACAACTACTACTACGGCTACCACTACAACTGCCGCAATTACGACTGCTACTACTTCTATTACTGCAACAACTATGACTACGACTACTATTACTACTAATACTACTGCAACTACTAGTACTACTACAACAACTACAACTACTGCCACCACTACTATGACTGCTACTGCCACCACTACTATGACTACTACTACTACATCTACTGCTATAATCATTATTACTACTACTACTACAATTACTACTACTATTGCTACTATTGATTTTGCTACTACTACTACGACTTGTACTACTACTACCGCTACTATTACTGCCACTACTATTACTACTATTTCTGCTACTGCAACTACTACGATGACTACTACTATAGTTACTACTACTTCTACTACTACTGATACTACTACTACTACTTCTACTTCTACTTCAATTGTAGCTGCAATGACAACTGTTATTGCTCCTGCTACTATTACTACTATTACAACTCTACGACTACTGTTGTTGCTACCACTAATAATAGTCCTACTACAACTACAGTTGTTGTGGCTACTGCTATAGCCACTGCTACTATTACTGCTACTGCCACCACTACTACAACTGCTACTACTACTACTACTACCACTATAATTATTACTACTACTACTACTTGTACTACTCCTGATTTTGCTGATACTACAATTACTACTGCTACTATTGCTACTACTACTGCAACTACAACTACTACTACTATTGCTGCTATAGCAACTACTACTACTACTATGGCTACAACAACAACAACAACTACTATGACTACTACTACTACTTTTGAAGTTACTACTACTACTGCTACCTCTACTACTACAGCAACTATAGCTACAATGGCTACTGCTACTACTACTATTACTGCCACTACTATTGCTATTATTGCTACTACTACTGCTGGTGATGGCGCTACTACTAGTGGTACTACAACCACCGTTGCTGCGACTACCACTACTATGACTGCTACTAATACTACTACTACTACTACAATAATCATTACTGCCACTACTACAATAACTACTACTATGGCTACTATTGATTCTGCTGCTACCTACTACTATGACTACTGCTGTTGCTACCATTACTACCAATACCACTATTTCTACAGCCACTAAAACAACCAGTATAACAACTATTGTTACTGTGACCATTACTGCTACTACAGCTACGACTACTACTACTATTTCAGTACTACTACTACTATTGGTGCAGTCGCTACTACATGTGCTACAACAACTACAGTTGTTGCGACTACTGTTACAACTACTGTTGCAGCTCTAACAACTACAACTACTGCTACTGCTACAACTAATGTAGCTACAACTACTACTACCACTGCTACAACTGCCACTAATGGTGCTACTACTGCTATTACTACTTGTAATACTACTACTACTAGTACTACTACTGCGGCTGCTTCTACTGGTATGACTACTACTAATACTGCTAGAGTTACCACCACTACTACTACTACTATTGCTTCTACTGCTTCTACCACTACTACTCCCACTACTTATCATACTACTACAACCGTTACTACTGCTACTGCTACTACTATGACTTCTCCTACAACTACTACGACTAATACTACTACTACTAGTACTCCTACTGTTGCTGCAGTTGATGCTGCTATTACCACGTTTACAACTACTACTCCTTCTACTACTACGACTACTACTACTGCTGCTACTATGACTGCAATGACTATTACTACTACAAGTACTACTACTATTACTCCTACAACTGCTGCTGAGGCTGCTACTACTAATACTTATACTACTATGGCCACTTCTGCAACTACTAGTACTATTACTACTACCACTACAGCTGTTCTTACAATTGCAATGTTGCAGCTGTTACTACTACTACTAACGCTACTACTACTCCTGCTGCAACTGCTGCTATAACCAATACTACTACCGCTACTACTGCTATTGCTACTAAAACTATTACTACTACTACTGTTGCTACTACTACTACTACTACTACAATTGCTGCTACTATTGCTACACCTACTGCTATTGCTACTACTATTACAATTACATCTCAAGTTACTACTACTACTACTACGATTGCTGCTACTCTACCACAACTTTGACTACTATTGTTGCTATAGTTACTACTACTACTACTACTACAAAACAAATACTGTTACTGCTATTTCAACTACTACAAGTGCTATTACTGCTAGAACTGCTACTACTACTTGTGCTACCACCACCACTACTACTATTACTACTACTACTACTACTACTACTACTACTACTGTTGGTAGATCTACTGCTACTACTACTGCTGCTGCTGTTACACCTACTACTAGTGCGGCAATTAGTACTACTACAACTACTAATACTACTACTACTACTACAACCACAACCATAAACTACATCTACTACTATAACTATTGTTGCTGCTGTCGCTACTTCTATTCCTACTACTACTACTACTACTACTACTTCTTCTCCTACTGCTTCTACTATATCTACTACTACTAATGCAACAGTATCGCTACAAATTCTCGTACTACTTCTACTGCTCCTACTACAACTACCACTACCACTGCCACTACTATTACTGCTACTACTACTGCTACTACAACTACTACAACAATAATAACTACTACTACTACACCTCTTCCTACTACTTTTGCGAATATAGCTACCACTACTACTGCTACAACTATCACTACTGCTTCTACTACTACTGCTGCTACTACTGCTACTACTGCAACTATTGCTACAACTACCACTACAGTTTCTGCTACTACTACTACTATAGCTACTACGACTACTATTACTACTACTGTAACAACTGCTATTATTGCTACTGCTACTACTGCTATAGTTGCTACTACTACTACTACTTCTACTGCTACTACTAATTTTTTCCTACTACTACTAGTACTCTTACTACTACTACTACTACCACTACTGCTGTTCCTGCTACTACTCCTACAACGACTACAACTACTGCTACAACTACAACTATTGCTACCACTACTACGACTTCTACTATTACTACTACTACTACTATAGTTGCAACTACTGCAACTACTACTATTGCTGCTACTACTACTATTGCTGCTACTGTAGCTGTTGCTGCTACTACAACTTCTGCTATAGTTACTACTACTACTACTTCTATTATTACTGCTACTACTACTACAGCATTGCTACCACTGCTATTGTTGCCGCTACTACTAGTGATACTACAACTGCAGCTGATGCAACTACTACTACTACTACTGCTACTACTGCGGCTACTAGCCTTACGACTACTACTGCTGCTGCTGCTGCTACTATCAATGCCACAATTACTACTACTACTACTACTAATGCTACTACTATGACTACTGCTACTATTGCTACTACTATTACAACAACTACTGTTGCTACTGATAGTCCTAACACTACAACTCCTGCTTCTACAACAGATGCTACTACTGCCACTACTACTAGTACTACTACAACTACAAATACCACAACTACTACTACCATTACTACTACTACCATAGCTACAACTACTTCTACAGATACATATACTACTTCTCCTCCTACTACTAGAACTACTCCTACTATTACTACTAGTTCTATAGCTGCTGTGACTACTACTACTACTATTACCAATGCTAATGCTACTACTACTCCTCCTCCTCCTAGTACTGCTACTACTACTACTATTACTTCTACTGCTACTACTACTACTACTACTACTACTATTACTACTACTATAACTACTGCAACTCCAACTCCAATTACTACTCCTACTACTACTGCTACTTCTACTTCTACTACTACTATTTCTATCACTAGTTCTACTATTACTACTACTACAACGTATATTACAAAAACCACTGCTACTACTTCTACTACTATTAGTAGTAATTCTACTACGACTTCTACTACTGCTACTATTCTTGTTACAGCTACAATTACCTCTATTACTACTACTGCTACTACTACTACAACTACTACTGCTACATCTATCGCTACTACTACTGTTTCTCATACGACAATGGTTACAACTACTACTACTGCAAGTACTATTATTGAATTGCTACTATTACCACTCCCACTGCTACTGCAACTACTACGTCTTTCACTAATTCTACTACAACTCCTGCTACTACTACCACTACTTTTATTGCAACTACTACTTCTAATATATTTACTAATGCTGCTGCTACAACTTCTGCTACTACTACTACTCGTATCACAGATTCTGTTGCAACTATTGCAACTGCTTCTATTGTATATGTACTTACTAGCTGTTACTACTATCTGCAACTACTCCAAACCCTGTGCTACTATCCCATCAAATGCTACTATACTATTACTACTATTGTTGTTGTTGCTCCTCCTGCTACAACTACTACTACTCCAACTACTACTATTACTGCTACTACTACTACTACTACTCCAACTACTACTATTACTGCTACTACTACTACTACTACTCCTACTACTACTAATAATACTACTACTACTACTAGTTCTGCTGCTGCTGCTGCTACTACTACTACTACTTCCACTACGACTACTACAACGACAACTACTACTACCTCCCCTACTGCTACTACACTACTTCTATAACTACTGCTTCTAGTACGACTTCTACTTCTAAGAGTACTACTATTACTACTGCTACAGCTTCTACTACTACTGCCACGACTATAGCTACTACAACTACTGTTGCTACTACTACTGCTACCATTTATACTACTACTACTACGACTTCTAGTTCAACTACTTCCCTTACAACTACTACTACTATGACCACTGCCTCTACTACAACAATAACTACTACTATTACTATTGCCGCTACCACTCCTACTACTAGTCCAACTACTACTACTGCTAGTACTACTACTAATACTACTCCTACAACTACTAATTCAACTATTGCTACTACTTCTACTACTAGTGCCACTACCACACTACTGCTACTAATAGTTCAGCTACAACTACAGCTATTACTGCTACAACTACTTTTGCTACAACTACAGCTACTACTGCTACTACTACTTCTGCTACAACTACAGCTACTACTGCTGCTACTACTACTCTCACTACTTCTACTACTAATACTACTACTGTTGGTACAACTACTGATACTACTGCTGTTGTTACTGCTACTACTAGTGTGGCAACTAGTACTAATACTACTACTACTACTACAACAACAACCACTAACTACATTTACTACTATAACTACTGCTATAGCTGTTGTTGTTGTTGTCACTACTTCTATTACTACTACTACTACTACTTCTTCTCCTACTACTGCTACTACTTCTACTACAACTACTACTACTATGGCAACTATATTGCTACAAATTCTCGTACTACTTCTACTGCTGCCGCTACAACTATGACTACCACTACCACTACTATTACTGCTACTACTACTGCTACTACAACTACTACAACAACAATAACTACTACTACTACTCCTCATACTACTACTTTTGCTAATATAGCTACCACTGCTACTGCTACAACTGCCACTATTGCTACTACTGCTACTACTGCTACTACTATTACTACTATTACTACTAATGTAACTATAGTTACTATGCTGCTCCTACTATTAATCTAATTAGTACTACTACTACTACGAATACTACTACTACTATAGTTCCTACTACTACAACTACTATTGCTACTGCTACTACTACTTTTTTTCCTACTACTACTACTACCACTGTTGCTGTTGTTGCTGCTACGCCCACAACGACTACAACTACTGCTACAACTACAACTATTGATACCACTACTACCGCTACTGCTAGCGCCAATATGACTTTCGCTATTACTACTACTACTACTATAGGTGCAACTACTACAATAACTACTGCTGCTACTGCTACTAATGGGAATACTACTACTACTACTACTACTACTACAACTACTACTATTATTACTACTACTACTACTACTACTATTATTACTACTACTACTTCAACTACTAGTACTGCTTCTACTACTACCATAACTACTTCTACTACTACTACGACTGCTACTGCATCCGTTACTACTACTGCTGCTGCTGCAACCAGTACTCCTGCTGCTGCTACTGCTACTACTACAATAACAACAACGAAAACAACAACAACTACTACTACTACCACTACTACTACTATTATTACAACAACAAAAATAATGACCATAATAATAACAATAGCGAGTACTACTATAGCTACTACAGCTGCTACTACTACTACTACTACAACTACTACTACTACAACTACTATTACTACTACTACTCCTCGGATAACTACTACTATTACTACTACTAATAGTAATACTACTACTACTGCAACTAGTACAACTACTCCTACAGCTACTACTACTACTACAACTACTACTACTACTACTACTATTTCTACTACTACTACTACTATAACTACCACTACTACTACTTCTACTACTGCTACTGCTACTGCTACTACACCTACTAATTTTTTTGCTACACCTATTAATAATACAACTCCTATTGCTATGGCTACCACTTCTACGACTACTACTAAAACTCCTACTACTACTGCTACTGCTGCTGCTACTACAACTACTCCTACTACTACTAATTATACTACTAATACTACCACTAAGATTATTATTACTCAAGAACAACAATAACAACAACTACTCCAACTATTATTACTACTACGAGTACAACTACTACTACTAGCACAACTACTACTGCCACTACTCATCCTACTACTACTCCTCCTTCTCCTCCTCCTCTTCCTACTACTACTACTACTACTACTACCTCTACTCCAACTACTACTACAACTGTGACTACTACTAAAACAACTACTATACTACTATTACTACTTCCCAAACTACTACTACTACTGCTGCTGCTACTACCACTATTGCAACTACTACTACTAATACTATGACTACTACTCCTCCTCCTCCTGACAATCCAACTACAATGACCACCACCGCTACTACCACTTCTACTATTACTATGACTGCGACTAATACAACTGGTACTTCTATTGCTACTCCTACTAAAAGTATGGCTAATACTATTACTAGTACAACAACTACTAGTTCTAGTAGTACTATGACTACTACTACTCATTATACTCCTACTACAACTACTAGTAGTAGTATAACCACTATTACTACTGCTACCACCACTTCTACTGCTGCTGCTGCTTCTACTACTGCAGCTACTTCTACCGCTAATACTACTACTACTTCTGCTATACTACTTATACTACTCCTGTTACTACTAATAATAATAATACTACTGTTGTTATTGTTACTGCTGTTGCTATTGCTACTACTATTGCAACTACGTTTGCTACTACTACTATTGTTGTTGCTACTGCAACTCCGCCTACTACTACAACTACTACTACTCCTATTGGTACTACACCTACGACTACTACCACTACTCCTAGTATTACTACTACTACAACTACTGCAATTATTGCTATTGCTAATACTACTAATACTACAAAAACTACTGTTGTTGTTGCTATTGCTATTATAGTTGTCGCTACTACTACTACAACTGCGTTCGCTACTATTACTATTGTTATTGCTACTGCTACCCCTACTCTTACTACTTCTACTACTACTACTACTACTACTACTACTATAACTACTGTTGCTGTGGCTACTTCTGTTGCTACTCCAACTACTACAACAACTACTACTGCAACTATTACTAGAACAACATCTCATACTACTACTACTGCTACTACTACTACTATAACTACTACTACAACAATAAGAACAACAACTACTACTACAACTACTACAACAACTACTTCTACTATAACTACTAGAACGACTACTGAAACTACTATTGCTACTTCTACTGTTGTTGTTGCTGCTACTACAACTGCTACTACCAATATTGCTAATACTAATACTAATATTATTATTATTACTATTAGTACTACTAGTGCTACTACTAGTACTAATACTACTACTACTACTACTCCTCCTCCTCCTCCTACAACTACAACTACTTCTACTACTACTACTACAACTCATCCTCCACCTCCTCCTCCTCCTCCTCCTCCTACAACTATTTTTACTCCAACTACTACTACAATTATGACTACTACTAATACAACTACTATGACTATCAATACTAGTACCCAAACTACTACTACTACTACTGCTGATACTACTACTGTTACAACTACTACTACTATTATTGCCACGACTACTACTACTACTCCAAACACTCCTACTACAACTACCATAACTACTACTACTACTATTATTACTACTACTATGATTGCGACTACTACTACGTGTACTTCTACTGCTACTCCTAGTACAAGTACGACTAATACTACTACTACTACAACTACTACTACTACTTGTGATAATACTAGTACTACTACTACAACTACTACTACTAATTCTAATACTATTACTACTACTACTTCAACTAACACAACTAGTACTACTACTGCTACTGTTGCTTCTAAATCTACTACTACTGCTACTACTGCTACTGCTACTACTACTACTAATACTACAACTACTACTATAGCTATTGCTCTTGCTGCTGCTGCTGCTACTACTGCTGCTTCTACTTCTGCTACTACTACTATTGCTGCTACCACTACTAATACTACTAATATATATATTGAAAAAGGCCCATATACCATGAGCTTATGCTTTTGGGATGGTTTGGTGTCTGACCCACTATACTGATTTACTTTGACACTCTTTCGATTCTCCCAATAAATGGTATCAGAGCTTTAGGTTTGAAGCTGTGCAAACTCTTAAGACCAAAATTATCATGATGTTGCAATGAAATTGGGTCACATGTTGTTTTCTCTTAAAAAATCAAAAGAATGAGACAAAAACTTATTGGTATGGGACACACTGTGGAACTAGTCAAGTAAAAGAGTTCTTGATTAAGAGCGTTAAAATTAATGTGGTCAAATCACACCTAAAGGGGGAGATTGCTATAATTCAAGGTGTGATGAATTAGTCCCACATCGGATATTGGATAGATAGGGTCCAATATATATAGTGAAAAAGGCCCATATCCCATGAGATTAAGCTTTTGGGATGGTTTGGTGTTTGACCCACTATATTGATCTGCTTTCACACTCTTTTGATCCCCCCAATATAATAATTCTACTACTACTACTACTACTACTACTACGGCTACAACTACTACTACGACTACTACTATTACTACTACGACTATGACTAGGACTACTACTATTACTACTACGACTACGAGTATGACTACTACTACCACTACTACTACTAGTACTACTCTACTACTACTAATACAACAAGGATTATTACAACTACAACTATGACTTCTACTACTACTACTACTACTACTAATACAATAATAACTACTACGACTACAGCTGCAACTATGACTTCTACTACTCCCACTATTACTAATACTACCAATACTACAACTACTACTTTGACAACTATTACTGCTACCACTAGTAGTAGTAACAGTAGTAGTATTCATGGCAGAAGTAGTTTTAGTATTCGACGTTGTAGTCATAGTAGCAGTAGCAGTATTAGTTACAGTAGTAGTAGTAGTAGGTACAGTAGTAGCATTAGTAGAAGGAGGAGAATCCGTAGTGGTAGCTACATTAGTAGCAGGAGCAGAAGTAGTAGCCGTAGCAGTAGCATTAGTAGTAACAATAGTAGTAATAGTAGTACTACTAATAGTAGTTGTAGTCACAATAATAGTAGTAGTAGCAAAAATAGTAGCAGTTACAGTAATAGTAGTAGTAGTAATAATAGTAATAGTAGTATTAATAGTAGTAGCAGTAGCAGTAATAGTAGTAGTTGTAGTAGTGATAGTAGCAATGGTAGTGGCAGTAGTAGTAGCAGCAACAGTAATAGAGCAAGTAGTAGGAGTGGTAGCAGTACTTGCAGAAGTAGTAGCAGTATAGCAGTAGAAGTTGCAATTGCAGTAGTAGTTGTAGTAGCTATAGTAGTTGTAGGAGTCATAGTCACAATTGTAGTAGCAACAGTAGCAGTTGTTGTAAGAGTAGTAGTCGTGGTAGTAGTAGGAGTAGTAGTAGTCGCTATAGTACTAGGAGAAGTAGTAGTAGTACTAGGATCAGTAGCAATAGCAGTAGCAGTTATAACAGTTGAGGCAGTAGCTGTAGTAGTAGTCGTAGTAGTAGTAGGAGTAGTAGTAGTAGTAGTAGTAGTAGTAGTAGGAGCAGTAGTAGTTGTTGTTGTTGTAGGAGTAGTAGTATTGGTTATACTAGTAGTCGTAGTAGCAGCAGTAATAGTAGCAGTTGTAGTAGTTGTTGTAGTGGAAAGAGTAGTTGCAGTAGTAGTACTTGGAGTAGTAAAAGTGGTAGCAGTAGTAGTAGTTGTTGTTGTATTGGTAGTTGCTATTGTCGTAGTAGTAGTAGCAGAAATAGCAACAGTAATAGTAGCAATAGTCATAGTAGTAGTCATAGTAGGAGTAGTGATAGGAGTAGTAGAAGTAGTAGTAATAGTTGCGCTAGTAGTAGTGGTAGTAGTAATAGTAGAGGTAGCAATAGCAGTTGTACTAGTAGTAATAGTAGTAGTATTAGCCATAGCAGTTGTAGTTGTAGTAATAATAGTGGTAGTAGTAGCAATTGTTCTTACTGTAGGTGTAGTAGTTGTAGTAGTAGTTGTTATTGTAGCAGTCATAGTTATTATTGTAGTTGTAGTAGTAGTAGTGGTAGAATTAATAGTAGTAGTAGTAGGATGAGCAGTAGTAGTAGTAGCAGTAGTTGGATTAGGAGTAGTACTATCGGTAGGAGTAGGAGTAGAAGTAGTTGTAGTAGTAGGAGTAGCAGTGGTAGTAGACGCAGTAGTAGTAGTCGCAATAGTAGTAGTAGTGGCAGTAGTTGTAGCAGTGATTATAGTAGTAGCAATAGTAGAAGTAGCATCAGCATTTGCAACAGTTCTGGCAGTAGTAGTACGAGCTATAGGAGTAGTAGTAGCAGTAGTAGTTGTTGCATAATAGTAGCTATAGAAGTAGTAGTAGCTATTGTATTATTAGCTGTAGGAGTTGCAATACTAGTAGCAATAGTAGTAATAGGACTAGGAACAGTAGTAGTTATAGTAGTAGCAGTAGTTGTAGTAGTAATAGTTGTTGCAGCAATATTAGTAATTGAAGTATTTGTAGTAGTAGTGGTGGTAGTTGTAGTAGTAGGAGCAGCAGCAGTAGTATTATGAGTAGTAATAGAGATAGGAGTAGTCATAATAATAGTAGTAGGAGTGAGAGTGGTAGTAGTAGTGGTAGTAGTAGTAGTAGTAGCAGTAGTGGTAGTATTAACAGTTGTAATAATAGCAGTAGCAGCAGCAAGAGCAATAGTCATAGTAGTAGTTGTACTAGTAGTAATAACAGCAATAATGATTGAGAGTAGTTGTAGCAGTGGTAATAGTAGTAATACTTGTGGTAGTAGTAGTAGTTGTAATTGCAGCAGCTATTGTAGTAGTTGTATTAGTAGTAGCACTAGTTGTAGTAGCAATGGCAGTTGTACTAGTAGGAGTAGCAGTAGTGACAGTAGTATTAATAGTTGTAGTAGTAGCAGTACTACCAATATCAATAGTAGTAGTAATTACAGTAATGGCATTAGTAGTAGCAATAGAAGTGGTAGTATCAGTAGTAAGAGTAGTAGTAGTAGTGGTGGTAGTAGTAGTATTAGTAGTAGTATTAGGAGTAGTGGTAGCAAAAGGAGTAGTGGTCATAGTAGTTGCAGTAGGAGTGAGAGTAGCAGTAGTAGTGGTAGTAGTAGTTGTTGTTGAAGTAGTAGCAGTTATAGTAGTAGTAGCAGTTGTAGTATTAGTAGCAGTTGCAGTAGTAGCAGTTATGGTAGTAGGAGTAGTAGTTATGGTAGCAGCATTTGGAGCAGTAGTAGTAGTAGTGGCAGTAGTAGCTACAGAAGTGGTAGTAGTACTAGTATCATGTAGTACTAGCAGTAGTAATAGTAGTAGAAGGAGTAGTTGTAGTAGTAGTCATAGTAGTAGTAGTAGTAGTCGTGGTAGGAGAATTTGCAATAATAGGAGTTGAATCTGTAGCAGTTCCAGTAGGCGTTGTTCTAGTAGCAATAGTAGTAGTGATAGCAATTGTAGTTGTGGTTGTAGTAGTGGTAGTAGTAGTAGTAGTAGAAGTTGTAGTAACAGCCGCAGGAGTAGCAGTAGCAGTAGCAGTAGTAGTAGCAGTAGTTATAGTAGTAGAAGCAATAGTCGTAGTATTTAGTGGTGGTAGTAGTAGTCATAGTAGTAGTTGTACATATTGTAGTAGTAGTAGTACTAGTAGTAGTAGTAATAATAGTAGTAATAGTGGTAGTAGCTATTGTCGTTGTAGGAGGAGTTGTAGTAGTAGTAGTAGTAGCAGTAGTAGGAGTAATGAAGTAGTAATAGAGGTAGTAGTAGCAGTAACAGTAGTAGTAATAATAGTAGCAGTAGTTGTAGTAGAAGTAGTAGTAGTAGTGGAAGTAGTATTTGTGGTAGAGATAGTGGTAGTACTAGCGATTGCAATCATTGTAGTAGAGTAGAAGTAGCAGTCGTAGTAGTAGTTGTTTAAGTAGTAGTAGGGATTCCTAGAGTTGCAAAAGTAGTCGCGGTAGTGGCAGTAGTAGCAGCAATAGTAGTAGAAGTAGTAGTCGTAATGGTAGTAGAAGTAGTAGATGTAGTATTAGTAGTAGTAAGGGTGGTAGCTGTTGTAGCGGTAGCAGTGGCAGTGGCAATAATAGTAGTTGTTGTAGCAGTAGCTGTATTAGTACTACTAGTAGTAGTAGTATTAGTAGCAACAGTAGCAGTAGTAGTAGTAGAAGCAATAGTGGATATTGTAGAATTAGTTGTGCTATTAGTAGTTGAAGTAGTAGTAGTAGTAGTATCCTCAGTATTCGGAGTAGTAGTAGTAGTAGCAAAAGTAGCGAAAGTAGTAGTAGTTGGACAAGTAGTAGTTGTAGCAGAAGCAGCAGTTGTAGTAGTAGAAGTGGTAGTTGCAGGAGTAGTAATAGTAGTAGCAACAGAAGTAACAATAGTAGTAGTAGTAGAAGTTGTAGTAGTAGTTGTGGTAGAAGTAGTAGCAGTAGTTGTAACAGTAGTACTACTAGGAGCAGTAGTAAGAGTAAAAGTAGTAGTAGCTGTGGCGATAGTAGTAGTGTTAGTAGTAATAGTAGTAGTAGTTGTTGTGATAATAGTAGCATAAGTAGTACTAGTAGTAGTTGTTGAAGCAGTAGTAGTAGCAATGGCATCTATAGCAGTAGTTGTAGCAGTAGTAGCAGTAGTCGTAGAAGTGGTTGTAGCAGTAGTAGTAATAGTAGCTGTACTAGTCGCAATAGTTATTATTGTGGCAATAATTGTTGTGGCAGTCATAGTAGCAGTAGTAATTGTAGTAGTTTTAGTAGTAGAAGTAGTTGTAGTTGTAGTAGTAGTATCAGTAGTAGTTGTAGTAGTAGCAGTGGCAGTAGTAGTAGTAGTTGTTATTGTATGAGTAGCAATAGGAATAGTAGCTGCAGTTGTGGTAGTGGTAGTAGCAGAAGAAGTAGTTGTAGGAGGAGAAGTTGGAGTAGTTCCAAGAGTAGTAGAAGGAGCAGTAGTAGTTGTAGTTATAAGAGTTGTAGTAGCAGATGTTGTAGTAGTTATTGTAGTACTAGTAAGAGTTGTAGTATAGTAGTAGTAGTAGCAGTAGTAGTGGAAGCAGCATTAGTACGAGCAATAGCTATAGTAGTAGCAAGAGTAGTAGTAGTAGTGGTAGTACTTGTTGTTGTATTAGCAGTAGCAGTTGTAGTAGTTGTGGCAGTAGTGGTAATGGTAGTAACAGTAGTAGTAGTATTAGTAGCAGTAGTAGCAGTAGTTGTAGTAGTAGTAATAGTAGTAGTAGTAGGAGTAGTGGCAGCAGTAGTTGTGGTAGTAGTTGTTATTGTAGTAGTCGGAGTAGTCATAGTAGTAGTTGTTGTAAAAGAAGTAGAAGGATTAGTTGTAGGTGTAGTAGTGTTGTAGTAGCAGTGTTAATAGTAGTATTTGCAGTAACAGCAGCAGTAGTAGTTATTGTGGTAGTAGTAGTAGTTGTGGTAATAGCAGTAGTAGCAACAGTAGTAGCAGTAGTTGTGCAGTAGTAGTAGTAGTAGCAGTAGTGGCAGTAGCATTTATAGTAGTAGCAGTAGTAGTAGCATTCGCTGGAGAAGTAGTAGCAGCAACAGTAGTAGTTGCAGTACCAATAGTAGTAGCAATAGCAATACTTGCTATAGTCGTAGTAGTGGCAGTACTTGTTGTAATAGTAGCAGTAGTAGTGGTAGTAGCAGCAGCAATAGTAGTAGTAATAGTAGCAGCTATCGTAGCAGAAAGAGGAGTAATAGTATTAGTTGGAGTTGTAGTAGAAGTAGCAGTAGGAGGAGTGTGAGTAATAGGAGTATTGGTAGTAATAGTAGTAGTAGTAGAAGTAGAAGTAGTAGAAGTGGCATGCATAGCAGTAGTTGTAGTTGTAGTACTAGTAGCCATAGTACTAGTAGCCAAAGTAGCAGTAGGAATACTACTAGTAGTAGTAGCAGCAGCAGCAGTAGTAGTTGCAGTAGTAGTATTATTATAAGCAGTAGTAGCAATAGGAGTTGTAGTATTAGAAGTAGGAGTGAGAGTAGCAGCAGTAGTGGTAGTAGAAGTAGTAGTTGCAGAAGTAGCAGAAGTAGTAGCAGTAGTAGCAGTAATAATAGTAACAATTGCAGGAGTAGTGGTAGTAGGAGTAGTAGTAGTTATAGCAGTAGTAGTAGCAGTTGTCACAGTAGTAGTAGTTGTAGCAATTGTAGTAGCCGTAGCAGCAACAAAATCAATAGTAGCAATAGTAGTAGTGGGAGTAGAAGTAGTAGGAGCAGTAGTAGCATTAGTAGTGGGTGGAGGGGAAGCTGGAGTAGTACTAGTATTAGGAATACTCTTAGTGGTTGTAGTAGTACTAGTATTAGTTGAATAGTAGTAGTTGTTGTTGTTGTCGTAGTAGTAGTAGTAGTAGTAGTAGTAATAGTAATAGAAGTAGTCGTAGTAGTAGCAGTACTAGTAGCAGTAGCAGTTGTAGTAGAAGTGGTCGTAGTAGAAGAAGTTGTAGCAGTACTTGTAGTAGTAGTTGTTGTAGTAGTATTAGTAGTAGTGGTAGCAGCAGTAGTAGTAGGAGTAGCAATAAGAGTAGTAGCAGCTGTAGCAATAGTAGTAGTAGTTGTTGTAGTAGTACGAGTAGTCATAGTAGTAGCAGTTGTAAGAGAAGTATTAGTACTATTAGTAGTAGTAGTAGTAGTAGTAATAGCTATAGCAATAGCACTAGTAGTAGCAGTAGTAATGTAGTAGTATAGTAGTAGTAGTATTAGTAGTATTATTAGCAATAGTAGTAGCAGTAGTTATTGCAATAATTGCAGGAGAAGAAGTAGTAGTAGCTGCAGTTGAAGCTATCGTAGAAATAGCAGTAGCAGTAGGGGCAGTAGTAGAAGTGGTTGTAACAGTAGCAGTAGTAGTAGTATAAGTAATTGTAGCATTATTAGTAGTAGCAGTACTAGTGGTAATAGTTGTGGCAGTAGTTGTTGTGGCAATCGTAGTAGTAGCAGCGATAGTTATAGTAGTGGTAGCAGTTCTAATAGCAGTAAGAGGAAGAGTAGTAGCAGTAGGAGTGGTAGTAATAGTAGTAGTAGTAGGAGTGAGAGTGGCAGTAGTATTGGTAGTAATAGAAGTAATAGTAGTAGTAGAAGTAGCAGTAGCAATAGCCACAGAAGCAGTAGTTGTAGGAGAAAAAGTAGTAGTAGTAGACGTAGTAGTAGGAGCCGCAGCAACGACAGTAGTATTATGTGTAGTAGTAGCAGTGGGAGTTGTAGTAGTAGTAGGAGTGAGTAGTCATAGTGGTGGTTGTAGTACTTGTAATAGTAGTACTAGTAGTAGTAGTAGAGGTTGCAATAATAGTAGTAGTTGTAGTAGTCGTAGTAGCAGTAGTAGCAGTAGTAGTAGTAAGAATTCTAGTAGTGGCAGTTGCATTAATAGTAGAAGCAACTGCAGTAGTAGTAGTACCAACAGTAGTAGTAGTAGTAGTAGTAGTAAAAGTAGCAGTAGCACTGGTACTACCATTAATAGTAGTAGCATTACCCATACCAATTGTAGTAGTAATAGTAGAAGTAGTAGCAGTTGCAATTGTAGTAGCTGTTGGAGTGGCAGCAGCAATAGTAGTAGCTGCAGCAATCGTAGTAGTAGTAGTAGTAGTAGTAGTAGTAGTCTTAGCGACAGAAGTAGTAGTAGTAGTGGGGCTAGTAGTTGTAGTAGTAGCAATAGTAAGAGTTGATGTAGTAGTAGTAGTTGTAGTCGTTGTGGTAGTAGGAGTAGGAGGCGTTGGAGTAGGAGTAGGAGTAGGAGTTGGAGTGGGAGTAGTAATAGTATAAGTAGTACTTGTTGTTGTAGTAACAGTCATCATAGTTCTATCTATAGTAGAAGTTGTAGTAGTAGTAGTATTAGTTGTAGTTGTAGTAGTAGAAGTACTAGGAGGAGTAGTAGTAGAAATAATACTAGCAATTGTAGTTGTTGCAATAGTAGTAGTAGTAGCAGAGTAGAAGTTGTTGTTGTAGCAGTAGGAATAGTATTAGTAGCATTAGCATTTGCAGTAGTTGTAGCAATAGTAGTATGAGCTGTAGTAGTAGAAATAGAAATAGTAGCTCTTGCAGTAATAAGAGCCATGGCAGTAGTTGCAGCAGGGTCAC
Source organism: Trichopus zeylanicus subsp. travancoricus (assembly GCA_005019695.1). Lineage (NCBI taxonomy): Eukaryota > Viridiplantae > Streptophyta > Magnoliopsida > Dioscoreales > Dioscoreaceae > Trichopus > Trichopus zeylanicus. Next base: position 162,848 of record RXID01008603.1, read on the forward strand.
AGTACTATTTGTAGCAGTAGCAATAGTAGTAGTAGTAATAGAAGTAGTAGTAGCATTAGTTACAGTAGCAGTTGTGGTAGTTGTAATAGTAGTTATAGTAGTAGTAGTAATAGCAGTAGTTGTAGTAGTAGTAGTACTAGTAGTAGTAGTTGGAGCAGTAGTAACAATATGATGAGTAGTAGTAGTAGCAGTAGAAGTCGTAGTGGTAATAGTAGTAGGAGTGAGAGTAGTAGTACTAGAGGTAGTAGTAGTAGTAGTAGTAGTGAGTAGTAGTTGTAGTGGTAGTATTAGCAGTAGTAACAGCAATAGTAGAAACAGCAGTAGCAATAGTCGTAGTAGTAGTAGCAGTAGTAGTAATAGCGGTAGTATTAGTAGTATTATGAGTAGTAATAGTAGTAGGAGTAGTAGTAGTAGTTGTTGTTGTAGCATTTGTTGTAGTAGTTATAGTAGTAGTAGCACAAGTAGTGGTAGTAGTAGTAGTAGCAGTAGTGATAGTAGAATTAGTAGTAGTAGCAATAGTAGTAGGAGTAAGAGTAGGAGGAGGAGGAGTCGCAGTAGTAGTACCAATAGTAATCGTAGTAGTGGTACTCGTAGTAGTATTAGCAATAATATTAGGAGTGGTGGCTGCAGAAGCAGTAATAGTAGTAGTTGTTATAGTAGGAGTGAGAGTAATAGTAGTAGTGGTAGTTGTAGTAATAGTAGCAGTAATAGTAGTAGAAGTTGTGGTAGTAGGATTAGCAGTTGTGGCAGCAACATTTGTAGCAATTACAGTAGTAGTAGTAGTAGTATTTGTAGAAGTGGTAGTAGTACTAGTAGCAAGTACTAGCAGTACTTGTGAAAGTGTAGTAGTAGTTGTTGTAGTAGGAGTAGTAGTAGTAGGAGTAGCAATAGTAGTAGAGGTAGTTGCAGCAGCAGCAGCAGTAGCAATAGTAGTGGTAGTAGTAGTAGTGGTGGAAGTAGTTACAGTTGAAGGAGTAGTAGCAGTAGTAACAAAAGTAGCAGTGGTAGTAACAGTTGTTGTTCTAGTTGAAGTAGCAACAATGTAGTAGTAGTTGTAGTAGTAGTAGAAGATGTTGCAGTAGTAGTAGTAGTAGCAGTAGTACTAGTATCGGTAGCAACAATATTAGGAGTTGCAGCAGTAGTAGCAGCAGTAGTAGCAGCAGTAGTAACAGCAGTAGCAGTAGTAGTAGTAGTAGTGGGAGTCTCTCTAGTAACAACTGTAGTAATAGTAGTAGTAGGAGTACTAGTAGAAGTGGGAAAAGTAGTAGCGATAGTAGCAGTAATAATAGTAGTAGCAGTAGCAATTGTAGCAGTCACAGTAGTAGTAAAAGCAGTAGTAGCAGGAGCAATAGTAGCAAGAGTAGTAGCAGTAGTACGTGTTACAGTAGTAGTAGTAATAGTAATAGTACAACACAACTACTACAACTAGTACAACAAAGACCACTACTACTCCTACTACTTCTGCTGCTGCTGCTGCTATTACCATTGCTACCACACCTACTACTACAACTACTGCTACTACTTCTGCATCCACTACCACTACTACTGCTACTACTGCTTTCACTACTATAACTGCTACTATTACTTCAACTAGTACAACAACTACAACAACAACTTCTACTACCGCAGCAACAACAACAACAACAATCACAACTACTAGTATTATTACTACTACTACGACTCATACTACTACTACTACTGCTACTGCTGCAACTGCTACTAATGCTCCTACTACATCTTCTACAACTACTACCACAACTGCACCTACTGTGACTACCACTAATATGACTACTGCCCTACTATTACTAGTACTACTACTACTACAACTATTTCTACTACTACTCCTACTACTGTTACTACTACTACCACTCCTACTAATACTACAACTAACGCTACTACTACTATAGCTCCTACTGGTACTACTACTATAGCAACTACTTCTACCATTAGATACTACTATTACTGCTACTACTGCTACTACGGCTACAACTACAACCATTGCTGCCACTATTGCTACTGCTACTACTGCTACTACTACTACTATTACTACTAGTTCTACTTCGACTACTACTAAATCTCCAACTACAACTAGTTTTGCTCCTACTAATGCAGCTACTGCTACTGCTACTACTCTTACTACTACTTCTACTACAACTACTGCTATTCCAACTACTACTACTTCTATTACTACCACTACTACTACTACTACAACAACAGCCACCACTGCAACCTCTACTACAATTGCTACTACTACTAATACAATTACTAATATTACGACAATAAGTACTACTACTACAACTACTTTTACTACTACTTTTGCTCTAGCTACATAATCTAATAATACTACAACAATCGCTACGATTGCTGCTACTACAGCTACTACTGCTATTCATACTACAACAACAACAACAACTACCACTAATACTATTGCTGCCACTACTACTGCTACTACTGTCACTACTACCACTACTATGCTGCTGCTAGTAATAGTACTACTTCTACAACTACTTCTTCTGCACTACTAGTACTACTACTTCTCCCATAACTAGAACTACTACTAGTACAACTGCTGCTGGAACTACTGCTGCTGCTACTACTACAACTACTACTACTACTCCTCCAACTGCTACTCCAACTACTCCAACTACTCCTGCTACTGCTGCTACTACTACTACGGGTACTACTGCTACTACTAGTACAACTTCTACTACTGCAACTGCAGCCGGCACTCCCACTACTACTACTACTACTACAGATACTACCACTACTACTTCTACTACAACTACTACAAGTACTACTAGTACTATTACTACTGCTATTGCAGCTAATGTACTATTACTTCAACTAGAACTAGTACTACAACAACTACTACAACTACTCCTAGATGTACTACTATTACTGCTACTACTACTATTACTACTACATCGACTACTACTACCACTACTTCTAATTCTACTAGTACTACTACTCTGCTGCTGCTGTTGCTACTACTATCACTACTATTACTATGGCTACGACTACCACTGCGACTACTAGTGCTATTGCTACTTCTACTTCTCCTACAACAGCGACTTCTACTACTACTTCTACTACTACTCCTGCTGCTACTACTACTACTACTACTACTACTACTACTACTACTACTACTACTACTACTGTGGTTCTGACTACTGCTACTAGTGATACTACTACTACTATAACTCCTACTCCTGCTACTTCTACTCATGCTACTACTATAGCTACGGCTACTACTACTGCATCTACTACTACTATTGCTGCTACTACTACTACAGCTACTACACTACTTATACTACTAACTACTACTACTACTACTACTACTACTACTACTACTACTACTACTACTACTACTACTACTACTAATACTACTTCTTTCACTACGGCTACTACTATGACTCCTACTAACTGCAACTACTACTACTTATACTACAACTCTGCTACTACTACTACTACAAAGCAACGACTACTCCTATAGCCACTTTGCTTCTACTACAACTACTACTACCACTACAGCTACTATAACTACTACTAATACTACTACTACTGTTGCTTCTACTACTACTATAGCAGTTGCTACTACAAGTACTGCTACTACCACTGCAACTTATACTACTACTGCTACTTCTACTACTACGACTACTACTTCTATTACTGCTATTTTCGCTACAACTACTACTACTTCCACTACTACTGCCCCTGGTAGAATTACCACTTCTCATACTACTACTAATACTACTACTATAGCTGTTTCAACTACTACTGTTACTACTATTATGGCTACTGCTGCTACTACTACTTTGTTTACTACTCCTTCTATTACTACATCTACTACTACTTTTGCTAATACTACTACTACTACTACCACTACTACTACTGCTATTACTACTGCTACTTGTGCTACTATGACTACTGCTTCTTCTGCTACTGCTACTACATCAACAATGATAATTGTTACTACTACTATTGCTATTGCTCTACCCTTGCAACTATTGCTATTGTTGCTAATACCGCTATTGCTACAACTGCTGCACCTGCTACTACTACCACAGCTACTACAGCTTCCACAGCTACTACTACTACTACTAATACTAATACTAATCCTTCTAATACTACTATTGCTACTACTAACACAACTACTTCTACTAGTTCTTCTACCACTACGACTACTACTACTAGTACGAATATGGCAACTACTACTTCTACTACTACTACTACTACTACTACTACTACTACTACTACAACTACAATTGTCCTCATTACTCCTATTACTACTAGTACAACTACTGCTACTATTGTAACTACTACTGCAACTACTACTATAGCTACTTATGATACTACTACCACTACTACCACTACTTTTACTACTATTGCTGCGGCTACTCCTACAACTATTGTTACTACTATAGCTATTACACTACTACAATTACTATGACTACTATTACTACTATTACTACTACTCCTACTGCTACAACTATTATTACTACTACGACTACATCTCCTGCTAACACTATTGCTGCCACTTAAACTACTGATACTACACTACTACTGCTTCTAATATAACAACAACTACTACCACAACTACTTTTGCTGCTACTACTACTACCACTACTACTGCTACTATTGCTACTACTTCCACTACTACTACTACTACTATTGCTACTGCTACAGCTACTGCTGCTACTACTGCTGCTACTACTACTATTGCTACTATTATTATTACAGCTACCGCTTTTATTGCTACTGCTACTTCTACTACGACTACTACTACTACTCTTACTACTACTACTACTACTACTACTACTATTACTACTACTAGTACTACAACTGCTACTACTATTACCACTACTACTACTATTATTACTACTGCTATTACTACTACTGCTACTACTATTACCGGTATTACTACTACTACTACTTCCACTACTACTATTACTACAACAGCTACGACTACTACTACTACTATTATTACTACTACTACTATTACTACCACTACTACTTTTGTTGTTACTACTACTACCCTAACTACAATTACTAGTACTGATACTACTACCACTACTGCTACTACCTCTATGACTACTACTGCTACTGCTACTACAACTTTTGCTCCTACTATTACTACTACTACTACTGCTGCTACTACAACCACCACTATTAATACTACTGATACTACTGCTAGAATAACTTCTGCTACTTCTACTACTATTGCTAGTATAACTCCTTCTACTCCTACTACTACTGATGCTACAGCTGCTTCTACTACGACTGCCACACAACTACTACTATTGTCGTTGTCGCTACTACTACTACTATTACTACAATTGATGCTACTATGGTTACTACTACTATTAGTATTCCTACTACTGCTACAACAACAACAACTACCATTGCTACTACTACTGCTAGTACTACTAACTTTCCTGCTACTATTACTACTACTGTTACTACTACTATTGCTACGACTATTACTACTACTTCTACGATTATTACCACTACTACTGCGATAACTACTTTTGCTACAACTACTGTGACTGCTGCTACTTCTATTATTATTACTAACACTACTACTACTTCAGCTACGACTACTACTACTATGGCAACTACTGCTACTACTATGGCAACTATAGCTAATATTGCTATTGCTACTACTACTACTACTACTACTACCACTATTACCACTACTACTAATACTACTACCACTACTACTACTACTACTACTACTACTACTATGGCAACTGTAGCTAATATTGCTACTACTACTGCTATGGCTACTACAACTCCTAATAAACCAACCATAACTAGTACTATTATTAATATTACTACTATTATTTTTACTATTGCTACAACTACTACTACTAATATGACTACTACTACTACAACAATAACAACAACAACAACAACAACTACTACTACTACTATCAATACTTCTACAGCTAATACTACTACCACTTCTACTTCTACTATGACTACTACAATTGTTGCTGCTACTGCTAAATGACTATGAGTGCTACTGCTACTTCTACTACTACTATTACTACTACTACTACTATGGCTATGGCTATTACTATTGCTACTACTACTACTATCGCTAATAATACTACAACTACAACTACTATGGCTACTACTACGACTATCGCTAATACTACTACTAGCATTACTACTACTACTCCCACTTCTACTACCGCTCCTACTTCTACTATTGCTTCTACTATTGCAACCACAACATCAATAATAACAATAATAATTAGTACTACTACTACTACTACAACGCAACTACTATTACTACTACAATTGTTACTACTACTACTAATACAATAACTACTTCTTCTACTACTACTACTACTGCTACAACTATTGTTACTACTACTACTACTGGTACTAGTACTACTTACTACTACTAGTACTACTGCTAGTGCTACAACTTCTACTACTGCTACTTCTATTACTACAAATGCTTCTTCGACTACTACTACCACTATAGCTGCTCCTCCTCCTCCTCCTCCTCGTCCTACTACTACTACCACCACTATTGTTGCTACTATGACTACTAATACTATTATTATCACTACTACTACTGTTACTCCAACAATTGCTACTACCACTACTACTTGAATTACTACTACTACCACTGCTACTTCTACCAATATTGCTACTACTAATATTGCTGCTACTACTACTACTACTACTACCACTACTACTGCTACTGGTACCACTACTACTGCTACTGCTACTGCTTCTACTACTACTACTACTAAAACTATAACTATTGCTATTACTGCTTATAGTAGTAGTAGTTGCAATTGTAGCAATAGTAGGAGAAGTAGTAGCTGTAGCAGAAGGAGCAACAGAAGTAGTAGTAATAGTAGTAGTAGTAGTAGGAGTAGTGAAAGCCAAAGTTGAACTGGCACTAGTTGTGCAAGTAGTAGTCGAGGGGGTTATTATAGTAGTAACAATAGTTGTACCAGCAGTAGTAGTAGCAGCAACAACAACAACAATAATAGTAGCAGTAGCGACTGTAGTAATAGTAGCAATAGCTGCAGTAGTAGTACTAGTAGTTGTAATAGTAGCCATATAAGTTATAGTAGGAGTTGTTGTAGTAGTAGTAGTAGCTGTAGCAGTGGGAGTAGTAGTAGTTGTAGCAGCTATAGTTGTATAAGTACTGGTAGAAGCAGAAATAGTAGTAGTAGTAGCAATAGTAGTAGCAGTTATAGTAGTAGCAGAAGTAGTGGTAGTTGTACTACTAGTAGTAGTAGTAGTAGCAACAATAACAACAAGAACAATAGCAAGAGTAGTAGTAGTAGTAGTAGTAGTAGTAGGAGTAATAGTAGCAATAGTAGTAGTCATAATAGTAGTAGTATTAGTAGTTATTATTGTAGTAGTAATAGTAGTAGTTCTTGGAGTAGTAGTACTAGCAGTAGTCATTATCATTACAATAGTAGTAGCAGTAGTGGTTGTGTGGTTGTACTAGTTATAGGAGTAGTAGTAGTGGTAGTTGGAGTGGTAGTAGTAGAAGTAGTAGTAGTACTCATCGAGTAGTAGTAGAAGTAGTAGTAGTCACAATTATAATAGCAGTAGTTGTTGTTGTAGTAGTCACACTGGTAGAAATAGTAGAGGTAGTGGTAGTAGTGGTAGCAATAGTAGAAGTAATAGTATTAGTAGTAGTTGCTGTTGTTGCTATTATTGTTGTTGTTGTTGTTGTTGTAGTTGTTGTAGCAGTCATAGCAGTAGTAGTATCATGAGTGGTCAGAGTATTAGCAGTAAGAGTCATTGTACTAGCAAGAGTAGTAGTGGCAATAGTTGTAGCTGAAGTCATAGTAGCAATAGTAGAAGTAGTAGTATTTGGAATAGTATTAGTAGTCTGTATCGCAATAGCAGTAGTAGTAGTAGAAGTAGGAGTAGCAGTAGTAGCCATTGTAGTGGTTAGCTGTTGAAGTAGTGGTAGAAGACATAGAAGTAGGAGCAGTAGTCATAGTGCTAGTAGTAGTTGTAGTAGTCATAGTAGTAGTAGGGGCAGGAGTAGTAGCAGTAGTTGTAGTAGTAGTAGTAGTAGTAGTAGTAGTGGTAGTAGTAGTGGTAGTAGTAGAATTAGTAATAGTAGCAGTAGTAGTAGTAGTAGTAATATCTGTAGTATTAGGAGCGGTAGTCGTAGTAGCAATAGTAGTAGTAGTAGGAGCAGTAGTTGTTGTAGTATTAGGAGGAGGAGGAGTAGTGGTAGTAGGGGTTGTTTTCGTAGCTGTAGTAGTTGTAGTCATAGTAATGGTAGTAGTCATAGTAGTTGTACTAGTTGTAGCAATCGTAGTAGTAATAATATTAGTTGTGGTAATAGTAGCAGTAGTACGAGTAGTAGGAGTAGTAGTAGTATTAGAAATAGTAGCAGTAGCAGTTGTAGAAGTAGTTGTAGTAGGTCTATTAATATTGGCAGTAGTTGTAATAGTTGCAGCAGTAGTAGTAATTATAATAGTAGTAGTGGTTGTAACAGCAATAGAAGTTGTAGTAATTCTAGTAGCAAAATTTATAGTAGGTGTTGTTTTAGGAGTAGGAGTTGGTGCATGAGTAGTTGTAGTAGCAATAGCACTCGTAGTTATAGTAGTTGTAGCAGCAGTAGTAGTAGGGGGAGGAGGAGGAGCAGTAGTAGTTTTGGCAGCAGTAGCACTAGTGATAGTAGTAGCAGTAGCAGTAGTAGTTGTAGTAGTTAAAGGAGTAGTAGCACTAGTAGCAGTAGGAGGAGGAGGAGTAGTAGTAGTAGTAGTAGAAGTAGTTGTTATAGTAGTTGTAGTTGTAGTATTAATAGAAATTGGTGTAGGAGTAGGGGTAGTAGCCGGAGCATTAGCCGTAGTAAAAGTAGTAGTAGACATATAACTACTAGTAGTAGTAGGAGTAGTAGGAGTAGCAATAGAAGTAGTAGTAATCATAGTAGTAATAGCTGTAGAAGTTGTAGCAGTAGTGGCAGTTGCAGTAGTGGTAGTAGCAGCAGCAGCAGTAGTAGTAGTAGTAGTAAAAGTTGTAGAAGCAGTAGTAGCAATCGTAGAAGTAATAGTAGTAGTTGTTGTAATAGTAGTAGTCATAGTTGTAGTTGTAGTATTAATAGAAATTGGTGTAGGAGTAGGGGTAGTAGCAGGGTAGTAGCAGGAGCATTAGCCTAGTAGTAGTAGGAGTAGTAGGAGTAGCAATAGAAGTAG
>RXID01008603.1:172231-184389 GCA_005019695.1 Trichopus zeylanicus subsp. travancoricus
GTAGTAAAAGTTGTAGAAGCAGTAGTAGCAATCGTAGGAGTAATAGTAGTAGTTGTTGTAATAGTAGTAGTCATAGTTGTAGTTGTATTTGTAGTAATAGGTGTAGTACTAATAGTACTAGTAGTAGCAACAGTAGTAGTAATAGTAGTTGCTGTAGTAGTAGCAGTGCAATAGCAGTAGCAGCAGCAGCAGCAATAGTACTAGGAGTAGTAAAACAAGAAGTTGTTGTTGCAGTGGTAGTTGTAGTAGTAGTACTAGTAGTAGTAACAGTAGTAATAATAGAAGAAGTAGTAGTACTAGTACTAGTAGCAACAATTGTTGTAGTAGTTGAAGTACTAGTAGTAGTTGTAGTAGAAGTACTAGTAATAGTAGTAGTAATAGTAATAGTAGGAGTTGCAGCAGTAGTAGTAGTTATTATAGTCATCGTAGTAGTAGAAGTAGTAGTAGTACTAGCAGTAGAAGGATAAGTAGTTGTAGCAGCAATAGCAGCAACAATTGTAGTACTAGTCGTACAAGTAAAAGTAGTAGTAGCATTAGAAGTTGTTGTACTAGTAGTTGTTGTAGTAGTAATAGAAATAGTAGTAATAGTAATAGTAGTAGTAGTAGTAGTAGTAGTCATTGTTATAGGAGTTGGTGTAGGAGTAGTAATAGTACTAGTAGCATTGGTAAAAGTAGTAGTAGTATTAGTAGTAGTTGTACTAATAGTTGTACTAGTAGCAGTACAAGTAGTAGTAGTAGTTGTAATAATAGTTGGTGTAGGAGTAGGGGTAGTAGTCGGAGAAACGTTAGTAGTAGTAGTAGTAGTAGTAGTAGTAGTAGTAGTAGTAGTAGTAGTAGTTGTAGCAGTAGTGAGAATAGGAGTGGAAATAGAAGTAGTAGGTGTAGTAGCAGTAACAGTAGAACTAGAAGTAGTAGCTAGAGTAGTAGTAATAGCAGTAGCAGTAGTGGTTGTAGCAGTACTAGTCATACTAATAGTAGAAGTAATAATAGCAGTAATAATAGTAGCAAAAGTAGGAGTTAGAGTCTGAGTAGTAGAAGTAGTAGTAGTAGTAGTTATAGTGGTAATAGAAGAAGTAGTAGTAATAGAAGTAGTAGCAATAGTAGAAGTAGGAACAACAACAAGAACAGAAGTAGTAGCAGCAACATTAGTAGTAGTAGTAGTAGTAGCAGTAGTAAGCGTAGTTGTAGTGGTAGTAGTAGAAGTTCGGGCTTGAGTAGTTGTAGTAGTAGTAGTAGCAAAAGTTGGAGTCTGAGTAGTTGTAGCAGTAGGAGTCAGAGTAGTAGTACTAGTAGTAGGATGAGGAGTAGGAGTAGAAGTTGTCATAGCAGCAATAGTAGAATTAGTAATTGTAGCAATAGTAACAGTAGTGTTTGTAATTATACTAGTAACACTAGCAATAGTAGTAGTTGTAGCAAAAGTAGTAGCAGTAATATTAGTAGTGGTTGTAATTCTACAAGTAACAGTAGTAACAGTTGTAGAGGAACCAATAGCAGTCGTTGCAGAAATAGAAGTAGTAGTTGTTATAGTAGTCATAGTAGTAGTAGTAGTAGGATTTTGAGTAGGAGTAGTAGTAAGAGTTGTAGTACTAGTAGTGCTAGGTTAGTAGTAGTGGTAGTTGTAGTAGCAGAAGTAGTCGTAGTAGGCATAGTAGCAGTTGTTGCAAAATTGGTAGTGGTAGTAGTAGTAATAATAGTAGTAGTTGTAGTTATAGTAGTGATAGTCATAGTAGGAGTAGCAGCAGCAGCAGTAGTAGTAGCAGTAGCAGTAGCAGCAGCAGTAGTAGTATTAGCAGTATAAGTAGTGTTAGTAATAGTCATTGTAGTAGTAGTAGCATTAATAGTCGCAGTAGTAGCAATAGTAGTAGTTGTAGAAGTAGTGGTAGTAGTAGTAGTAATAGTAGTAACAATAGTAGCAGTAATAGCAGTAGTAGTTGTAGTAGTACTAGTTGTTGCAGTAGTAGTAGTACTAGTAGTATTAGTAGTAGTAGTAAAAGTAGAATTTGGAGTAGTTGAAGTAGTAGAACAAGCAGTTGAAAAAGTACTAGTAGTGGTAGTAATAGTAGAAGTGGTAGAAGTAGTACTAGCAGTAGTAGTAGTAGTAGTAGTTGTAGTAGTAGTATTAGTCATAGTAGTAGCCGTAGTAGTCATAGTAGTAGTAGAAGTAACAGTAGTAGCAGTAGTAGTAGCAGTAGTTGAAGTAATAGTAGTTGTTGAAGCAGTGGTTTCAGTAGCGGTAGTTGTAGTAGTAGTATAGGTAGTTGCAGTAGTGCCAGTAGTAGTCATAGTAAAACCCATAGTAATAGTAGTAGTAGTAGCAGCAACAACAACTACTTCTGTAGCAATAGTAGTAAAAGTAGCAGTAGTAGTGGCAATAGTAGTACTAATAGTTGCTGCAGCAGTAGTAATGGAAGTAGTAGTAAAAGTTGTACTAGCAGCAGTAGCAGTAGTAGGAGTAGTAGTAGTAGTTGTAGTAGCAATAGTAGTAGCAATAGTAGCAGTGACAGAGGTAGTAGTAGTAGTAGTGGTAGTAGTAGCTATAGTAGTTGCAACTGTAGCAGCACAAGCAATAGTAGTAGTAGTTATTGTTATTGTTGTTGTAGTAGTATTAGTAGCCGCAGTAGTAGTAATCATAGTAGTAGTAACAGTACATGTAGTAGTAGTAGTAGTAGTAGCGATAGTGGTAGTAGGTGTAGTAGCAGCAAGAGCAGTAGTAGTAGTTTTAGTAGTAGAATTAGCAGTAGTAGCAATAGTAGTAGTAATAATTATTATTGTTGGAGTTGTAGTAGTAGTATTGTTAGTAGCAAAAGTATAAGGAGTGGCAGTCATAGTAGTAATGGTTGCAGGAGTAGTTGTAGTAGAAGTAGTAGTAGCTATAGTATTAGTATCAGTAATAGTAGCAGTAGTAGCAGTAGTAGTAGTAGTAGTAGTAGGTGTAGCAGTCGCTGTAGTAGTAGCATTAGTAGTAGTGGTTACAGTTGTAGTAGTAGCTGTAGTAGGAGCAGTAGTAGTAGTAGTAGTAGCTATTGTAACTGTAGTATTAGGAGTAGGAATTTGAGTAGTGGTAGTAGTAGTAGCAAAAGTAGTATTAGTAATTGTAGCTATAGTAATAGTTCTAGCAGCCATAGCAGTAGTAGTAGTAGTAATAGTTGGTGTAGCAGTAGTACTTGTTGTAGTGGTAGTATCAGCAGAAATTATAGTTGGACTAGTTGTAGGAGTAGAGGTTGGAGTTGGAGTTGCAGTAATTATAGCAGTAGTTATACTTATACTAGTTGTTGGAGGAGTAGTAGTAGTAATAGTAGTAGTTGTTGTTGTAGCTATAGTAATAGTTGTAGTAGTGGTGGTAATAGCATAGTAGAAGTAGTGTAGGAGTAGCAGTGGTAGTTGTAGGAGTAGTGGTAGTAGTAGGAGTAGTAGGAGTAGTAGGAGTAGTACTAGGTGTTGTACAAGTATCAGAAGTTATAGTAGTAGTAATAGTTGTTGCAATTGGAGTTGTAGTAGTGGTAATGGTGGTGGTGGTGGTGGTGGTAATAGTAGTAGTAGTAGCAGTAGTAGCGGCAGAAGTAGTTGAAGCAGCAATACTAGTTGTAGTAGTAGTAGTAGAAGTAGTAGCAATAGTAGTAGTAGTTGTTGTAGTAGTATTCATCGTCATCATCATAGTAGTAATAGTAGTAGTAGTAGTAGTCATAGAAGTAGTAGTAGTAATAGTAGAAGTGGCAATAGCAGTAGCTTTAAGAGTAGTAGTAGGTGTAGCAGTAGGAGCAGTAGTAGCTATAGTAGTATAAGTAGTAGCAGTAGCAGAAGTAGTTGTTGTAGAAGTAGAAGTAGTAGCAGTTGGAGTTGTAGGAGTAGTATTAGCAGTAACAGCAGCAGCAGTAGTAGAAGTAATAGAAGTAGTAGTAGTGGTCCGATTAGCAGCGGCAATTGTAGTAGTAGTAGCTGTAGTGGAAATAGTTACTGTAGTAGTAGCAGTTGTAGCAATAGTAGTAGAGTAGTAGCTACAGTTGTAGAAGCACAACTAGCAGTAGTAGTAGTTGTAGTAGCAACAGCATCGGTAGTAGCCGTTGTAGTAGCAACAGTAGTAATAGTACCCGTAGTAGTGGTAGCAACAGCAGTGCTAGTAGTAGTAATATTAGTACTAGTAGTAGTAGCAGTAGTGGAAGTACTTGTTGTTGTAGTAGTAGTAGGAGTAGTAGTAGTATCACAAAAGTAGTAGCAGTAGTAGTAGAAGCAGTAGGAGTAGTTGTAGTAGCAGTAGCAATAGTAGTACTAGTAGACGTTGGAGATGTAGTAAGAGTAGTAGTTGTGGTAGTGGCTGTAGCTGTAGTTGTAGTTGTAGCCATAGAGCTAATTGCAGTAGTACTAGCACTTGTATTAGTGGTAGTAGGATTGGTAGCAGCAGTAGAAGCAGCAGCAGCAGTAGTAGATGCAGCAGCTGTAGTAGCAGCATCAGTAATAGTGGTTGTAGCATCAAAAGAGCAGTAGTTGGACTGGAAGTAGTAATAGTAGTAATAGTAGTAGGAATGGTGGTGGTGGTGGTGGTGGTGGTGGTAGTAGTAGTAGTAGTAGTAGTAGTAGAAGTCGCGTTAGTAATAGTCGTAGTGGTAGTAGTCCCAATAGTAGCAATAGTAACCAAAGTAGAAGTTATAGAAGAAGTGGTAGAAGTAGCAGTAGTAGCAGTAGCAATAATAGTATTAGTAGTAGTAGTAAAAGTAGGTGTAGTAGTAGTAGTAGTAGTAAAAGAAGTAGTAGTAGTAGTAGTAGTCATAGTTGTAGGTTAGATAGTAGTGGTTGTTAAGGCCGTAGTAGTAGTAGCAGTAGTAGTAAAAGCAGTAGCTATAGTAGCTGTAGTGGCTATAGAAGTTGTAGCCGTAGTTATTGCAATAGGAGAAGTTGTAGCGGTAATCGCAGCGGTAGTAGTAATAGTAATACTATTGGTAGTAGCAGTAGTGAAAGTAGTTGTGGTAGTAGGAGCAATACGAGTAGTAGCAGCAACAAGAATAGCTTCTGCAGCAACTGTAGCTGCAGCAGCAGTAGTGGTAGAAGTTGCAGCAGTAGTAGTAATAGCAGTTGTAGTAGTAGTATTGGAAGTAGTTGTAGAAGTTGTATTAGCAGTAGCTATAGTAGCAATAGTTGTAGCAGGAGTAGTAGCGACAGTGATAGTAGCGGCAATAGCAGCAATAGTAGTAAAAATAGTAGTAGTAGCAGATGTAGTAGTAGTAGTAGTAGTAGTAATAGTAGACATAGTACTAGAAGTAGTAGTAGAAGTAATAGTTGTTGTTGTAGTAGTTGTAGTAGTAGTAGCAGTAGTAGTAGTAGTAGTAATAGTAGTAGTAGTAATAATGGTTGTAATAGAAGTATAGTAGCAATATAGTAGCAGGACTAGTAATATATTAATGGTTGTAATAGCAGTATAGTAGTAGCAACAGTAGTAGTAATGGTTGTAACAGCATCAGTGGTAGTAGCAATAGTAGTAGCAGTAGCAGCAATCGTAGCAGTAGCAGTACTAGTACTAGTAGAAGGTGTAGTAGAAGTAGCAATAGTAGCAGTAGTAGTAGTCACAACAGGAGCAGTAGTAGTAGAAGCACTAGTAGTAGTAGTAAGAGTACTAGTAATAGAAGCAAACATGGTAGTGGTATTACTAGTAGTAGTACTAGTATAGGTAATAGTAGTTGTGCCAGTTGCAGTAGTGGTAGAAGCCTTAGTAGTAGTAGCAGAAGTAGTAATAGTAGCAGTTGTAGTAGTAATAGTTGGTGGAGTAGTAGTAGCAGCAGCAATTGCAATAGCTGCAGCAGCAACTATAGTAGTAGTGGTTGTAGCAGTAGTAGTAGGAATAGTAGTAGTAACTGTAGCAGTAGTGGTTGTAATAGTAGCATTAGTAGAAGTAGTAGTAGTAGCAGAAGTTGTAGCAGTAGTAGTAGCAGTAGGAGGAGAAGTAGTTGTAGCAGTAGAGGTGGTGGATGTAGTAGTAGTGTGATGATGAGTGGTAGTTGTAGTAGCAGTAGTGGCAGTAGTAGAGGATGTAGTATTAGTAGTAGTAGTAGAAGCTGCAGTAGAAGTAATAGTAGTAATAGTAGTAGTAGAAAATGTAGTTGTTGTATTAGTAGCATTAGTAGCAGTAGTACGAGTAGTAGTAGTCATAGTAGTGGTAGTACCAGTAGTAGTAGTAGTAGAAGCAGTAGTAGCAGTAGCAGTTGTTGTAGTTGCAGTGGTAGTAGGAGTTATAGTAGTATTAGTAGTAGTAGTTGCTGTAGTAGTAGTACTAGCAGCAGCTGTAGTAGTAGGAGTAGTAGTAGTTGTTGTAGTAGTAGTAGTATTAGAAGCAGGAGTAGGAGTAGTAGTAGTAGTTGCAGCAACAATAGGATTAGTATTATTAGTTGTAGTAGTTGCTCGAGTAGCGACTATAGTAATAGTAGTTGTTGTTGTTGATGTAGTAGTAAGAGTAGTATTAGCCAAAATTGTAGTAGGGATTGTAGTAGTAGTGGTGGTAGTAGAAGTAGTTGTTGGAGTAGTATTCGTAGTAGTAGCAATAGTAGTAGTAGTTGTTGCAAAAGTAGTAGTAGCAGTAATAGTCGTACAAGTAGTTGGGTGAGTAGTACTAGTAGTAGTTGTTGTTGTTGTAGTAGTAGTAGTAGTAGTAGTAGTAGTCGCAAAAGTAGCAGCTGTAGTAGTTGTAGGAGTAGTAGCAGAAGTAGCAAAAGTAGTTGTAGTAGTAGTAGTATTGGAAGTAGTAGTAGTGGTGGTGGTAGAAGTAGTAGTAGTTGGAGTACTAGGAGTAGCAATAGAATTATTAGTAGAAGTAGTTGTAGAAAAAATAGTAATTGTAGTAGTCATAGTAGTAGTAGTGGTAGTAGTAGTGGTAGTAGTAGTAGGAGTAGTAGTAGTAGTAGTGGTCATCACAGTATTAGTGGTAGTTTTAGTAGTAGTAGTAGTGGTAGAATTAGTAGTAGTAGTAGAAGGTGTAGTAGTAATAGTAGTTGGGGTAGTAGTAATAGTAGTAGTAGTAGTTGTTGTGGAAGTAATGTAGTAGCAGTAGAAGAAGTTGTTATAGTAGAGGGAGGAGTAGTAGTTGTAGTCATAGTAGTAGTAGTAGCAGGCGTAGCAGTAGTAGAAGTAGCAATTGTGATAGTTATTGTATTTGCAGGAGTAGTACAAGTTCTGGTAGTAGTTGTTGTTGTAGTAGTGGAGGTAGTACTAGTAGTAGCAGCAGCAGCAGCTGTAGTAGTATTAGTAGAAGTGGTAGTAGTCATCATAGTAGTAGTAGCATGAGTAGCAATAGTTGAAGTAGTTGTAGCAATAGTTCTAGTTGTAGTACTAGAAGTAGTAGTAGTAGTAGTAGAAGTAGTAGTGGACATAGTAGTAGTAATAGCAAGATGGGTGGTAGTAGAACTAGTAGTGGTAGTAGTAGTAGCAGCAGCAGCAGCAGCAGTAGTGGTGTTAGTCATAGTAGGAGCATTAGGAGAAACAATAGCAGAAGTATTAGTCAAAGTAGTAGCAATATTAGTAGTAGTTGCTGCAGCAGCAGTAGCAGCAGCAGCAGTAGTTGTTGTAGTAGTACTAGTACTGGTAGTAGTAGAAGCAATAGCGATAGTCATTGCAGCGATAGTCATTGCAGTAGAAGTAGTAGTAGTAGTATTTATTGTAGGTTTAGTAGTGGTTGCAGTAGTAGCAGCAACACCAATAGTAGTTATAATAGTGGCAGTAACAACAGTAGTCGAAATAGCTGTATTATTATTATTAGTAGTAGTAGTAGAAGTAGTTATTGTTGTATTAGTAGTGTTAGGAGGGGGAGTTGTAGCAGTAGTAGTAGTTGTGGTAGTGGTAGTAGTAGCAGTAGCAGTAGTAGTAGTAGTAGTTGCAGTAGTTGAAGTAGTAGTAGTAGTAGTTGTAGTAGTAGTAGTACTAGTAGGAGGAGGAGGAGGAGGAAGAGTAGGAGGTGAAGTAGTAGGTGTAGTAACTGTATAGTAGTAGCAGCAGTAGTAGTAGTAGTTGTAATAGTAGTAGTTGTAGTAGCAGTAGTATTAGCATTAGCAACAATCGTAGTAGTAGCAGTACTAGTGCTAGTAGTAGGTGTAGCAGCAGTAGCAGTAGTAGCAGCAGTAGTAGTAATAGTCTGAGTAGAAGTAGTAGTCACAACATGAGTAGTAGTAGTAGAAGTACTAGTAGTAGTAGTAGTAATAGTAGTAGTCGTAGTAGAAGCAAACATGGTAGTGGTAGAACTAGTAGTAGTACTAGTATAGGTAATAGTAGTTGTGCCAATTGCAGTAGTAGTAGTGGCAGAAGTAGTAATAGTTGGTGGAATAGTAGTAGTAGCAGCTGTAGCAATAGTTGTAGCAGCAACTGTAGTAGTAGTGGTTGTAGCAGTAGTAGTAGCAATACTAGTAGTAACTATAGCAGTAGTGGTTGTAGTAACAGTAGCAGTAGAAGTAGTAGTAGTAGTAGTAGCATTAGTAGAAGTAGTAGTAGTAGAAGAAGTTGTAGTAGTAGTAGTAACAGTAGGAGGAGAAGTAGTTGTAGTAGTAGAGGTGGTAGTAGTAGTAGTAGAAGTAGTAGTAGTAGTAGTAGTGTGAGGAAGAGTAGTAATTGTATTAGCAGTAGTGGTAGTAGTAGGGGAAGTAGTATTAGTAGTAGTAGCAGTATTAGTGGTAGTAATAGTAGTAGCAGTATTAGTAGTAGTAATAGTAGTAGAAATAGTAGTAATAGTAGTAGCAGTAGATGTAGTTGTTGTATTAGTAGTAGTTGTAGCAATAGTACACGTAGTAATAGTCATAGTTGTGCTAGTAGCTGGAGTAGTAGTAGTAGACGTAGTAGTAGCAGTAGCAGTAGTTGTAGTAGTAGTGATACTAGGAGTAGTAGTGGTATTAGTAGTAGTAGCAGTAGTAGTAGTAGTAGTACTAGTAGCAGCAGCAGCAGTAGGAGTTGTAGTAGTTGTTGTTGAAGTAGTAGTAGTATTAGAAGCAGGAGTAGGAGTTGTAGTAGTAGTTGTAGCAAATCTAGGGTTAGTAGTAGTAGTTGTAGTAGAAGTTCCAACAGTAATTGTAGCAGAAGTAATAGTTGTTGTTGATGTAGTAGTAGTAGTATTAGCAGAAATTATAGTTGGAATTGTAGCAGTAGTAGTGGTAGGAGGAGTAGTAGTCATAGTAGCAACAATAGTAGTAGCAGTTGTTGCAAAAGTATTAGTAGTAGTAATAGTAGTACAAGTAGTGGTAGTAGTTGTTGTCGTCGTTGTAGTAGTAGTAATAGTAGTAGTGGTAGTAGTAGTAATAGTAGCAAAAGTAGTAGTCGTAGTAGTTGTAGGAGTAGTAGTAAAAGTAGCAAACGTAGTAGTAGTAGTAGTAGTAGTAGTAGTAGTAGTAGTAGTAGTAGTAGTAGTAGTAGTAGTAGTAGTAGTAGTGGAAGTAGTAGTAGTAGTGGTGGTAGAAGTAGTAGTAGTTGTAGTACTAGGAGTAGCAAGAAAATTATTAGTAGAAGTAGTTGTAGCAATAATAGTAATTGTAGTAGTGATAGTAGTAGTAGTGGTAGTAGTATTAGTAGGAGCGGTAGTAGTTGTAGTAGTCGTAGCAGTAGTAGTGGTAGTTTTAGTAGTAGTAGTAGAGGTAGAAGTAGTAGTAGTAGTAGTAGCAGGAGTAGTAGTAATAGTTGTAGGAATAGTAGTAATAATTGTAGTAGTAGTAGGAGTAGTAATAGTAGTAGTAGTAGAGGTTGTGGAAGTAGTGTAGTAGCTGTAGAAGAAGATGTTATAGTAGATCGAAAAGTAGTAGTAGTAGTTGTAGGAGTAGTAGTAGAAGGCGTAGTAGTAGTAGAAGTAGTAGTAGTGATAGTTGTTGTATTTGCAGGAGTAGTAGAAGTTCTAGTAGTAGTAGTTGTTATTGTAGTAGTAGTAGTAGTAGCAGCAGCAACAGCGGTAGTAGCATTAGTAGAAGTGGTAGTAGTTATGGTAGTAGTAGTAGCAGGAGTAGCAATAGTAGAAGTAGTTGTAGCAGTTGTTGTAGTTGTAGTACTAGTAATAGTAGCAGTTCTAGTCATAGTAGTAAGAGTAGTAGTACGAGGGGTGGCAGTAGAACTAGTAGTAGAAGTTATAGTAGTAGCAGTGGTAGTAGCAGCAGCAGCAGTAGTAGTGGTATTTGTCATAGTAGGAGTATTAGGAGCAAGAATAGCGTAAGTAGTAGTCCAAGTCATAGCAATAGTAGTAGTTGTTGTTGTAGCTGTAGTATTCGCATTTGTTGTAGTAGTAGTACTAGTAGTTGTCGCAATTGTAGTTGTTGTAGTTGTAGCAGTAGTAGAAGTAGCAGTAGAAGTAGTAGTGCTAGGAGTAGTTGTAGTAGGAGGAGTAATAGTAGTAACAATAGCAATAGCAGTAGTTGTAGTAGGAGGAGTAGTAGCTGGTATAGTAGTTAGAATTGTAGTAGTAACAGTAGTAGCAAAAGCAGCTATAGTAGGCGCAGCAGTAGCAGCAGTACTAGCAGTAGCAGTAAGAGAAGTAGCAGTAGCGATAGTAATAACAACCAAAGTAGTAGTCCTAGCCATTTTAGCAGGAGTAGCTGTAGAAGATGTAGTAATAGTAGTACTGGCAGAAGTTGTAGGAGTCGGAATAGAAGTAGTAGTAGTAGCACTAGTAGTAGTAGTAGTGGTTGTAACTATTGCAGTAGTAATAATAGTTGTAGTAATAGCAGTAGTAGTAGGTGTAGAAGTAGTATTTGTAGTAGCAGCAGTAGTAGTAGCAATAGTAGGAGGAGCGGTAGCAGTAGTAGTAGTAGTGATAGAAACAATAGTACTCGTAGTAGTAGTAAAAGTAGTAGTTGGAGGAGGAGTAGCAGTAGTAGTAGTCGCAGCAGTAGTTGCAGTAGCAGTGGCCACAGTAGAACTAATAGTAGTAGTAGTAGTAGTAATAGTAATAGTTGTTGTTGTTTTTGTCAAAATTGTAGCAGTATAGTTGTAATAATACTAGCTGTTGTAGGTGGTGGAGTAGCATTGGCAATAGCAGTTATAGTTGTAGGAATCGCAGTAGTAGTAGTAGTAGTAGGAGGAGCAGCAGTAGCAGTAGGAGTAGTACTAAAAGTAGTAGTACGAGGAGTAGCAGTAGTAGTAGTAGGAGTAGCTGTATTAATTATAGGAGTAGCAGCAGCAGTAGTAGCGGTCGAAGTAGTAGTAGAAGTGGTAGTAGTAGTGGTAGTTGTAATAGTTGTATAATTATTAGCAGTAGTAGCAATAGTTAGTAGTAGTAGCAGTGGTAGTAGTATTACTTCTAATTAGTAGTGGTAATAGTAGTAGTAGTCGTTGTTGTAGTAGTAGTAGTAGTAGAAGAAGAAGAAGAAGCAAAAGTAGCTGTAGAAGTAGTATTAGTATTAGTATTAGTAGTAGTAGTAGTAGTGGTAGTAGTAGTAGCAATAGTTGTAATAATAGTAGTTGTGGTAGTATTAGTAGTAGTAACGGTACTAATAGTAGCAGCAGCAGTAGCAGTAGTAGTAGTTGTAGTTGTAGTATTAGTAGTTGTTGTTGTTGTTGTTGTTGTAGTAGTAGTAGTACGAGTACTACTAGTAGTAGTAGTATTAGTAGCAGTAGTGGTAGTAGTATTAGTAGCAGTAGTGGTAGTAGTACTAGTAGAAATAGTTGTTGTTCTTGCTGTTGTAGCAGTAGTTGTCATAGTAGTAGTAGTATAAGGCGTAGTAGTAATATTAGTAGTAAAAGTAGTAGTAGACATAGTAGTAGTAGTAGTAGCAATAGTTGCAGTTGTAGCAACAGTAGTAGTAGGAGAATTAATATTAGTAGTAGAAGTAGTAGCACCAACAACAACAGTAGTAGTAGTGCTAGTAGTTGTAGTAGTGGTACAACTAGTACTAGCAACAGTAGTAGTAGTAGTAGTCATTGTAGAAGAAGTTGTAGTAGAATTAGTAGTAGTGGTAGTGGTAGCCATTTTTATAGTAGTAATAGTAGTAGCACTAGTAGTAGTAGTAGTAGTGGCAGTAGTTGTAGTAATAGTAGTTGTAGTGCAGTAGTTGTAGTAATATTAGTAGTAGTAGTATTAGTAGTAGTAATTGTACTAGTAGTAGGAGCAGCAGCAACAGCAACAGTACTAGTAGTAGTAGTAGTAGCAGTAGTAGTATTAGTAGTAGTAGTAGTAGTACGCGTATTAGTAGTAGTAGTTAATTATTAGTAGTTAT
>RXID01008608.1:653-79463 GCA_005019695.1 Trichopus zeylanicus subsp. travancoricus
AGCAAAAGTAGTAGGAGTAGTAGTAGTAATAGTAGTAGCAATTGTAGTACTTGTAGTAGTCATTATAGAAGTAGTAGAAGTACTAGTAGTACTAGTAATAGTAGCAGCTATAGTAGTAGTAGACGCAGCAGCATTAGGAGTCGAACTAGTAGTAGTTAAAGTACTCATAGTAGTTGTAGTATTAGTAGTTATAGTATTAGCAGCAGTAGTAGCAGTAGTAGCAGCAATGGTAGTAGTAGATGTAGTTGCTGTAGTAGCAGCAGTTGTAGTAGTAGTAGCAGCGATAGTTGTAGT
This sequence comes from Trichopus zeylanicus subsp. travancoricus, assembly GCA_005019695.1. NCBI lineage: Eukaryota > Viridiplantae > Streptophyta > Magnoliopsida > Dioscoreales > Dioscoreaceae > Trichopus > Trichopus zeylanicus. Next base: position 948 of record RXID01008608.1, read on the forward strand.
AGCAGCAGTAGTAGCAATAGTAGTAATACTAGCCGCAGCAGCAGTAGTAGTAGCAGAAGTCATAGTAGTATTAGCAGTATTAGCAATAGCAGCAACAACAATAGTGGTAGTTGTAGTAGTAGTGATAGTAGTAGTAGTAGTAGTAGTTGTTGTAGAATAAGTAGCAGTAGAAGTAGTAGAAGTTGTAGGAATAAGGACTGTAGTAGTAGTAGTAGTAGTAGTAGTACTAGTAGTAGTAGTAGTAGTAGGAGTAGTAATAGTAGTAGTAGTAGTTGTTGTTGTTATAGTAATAGTAGTAATAGTAATAGTAGTAATAATGGAAGTATTAGTAATACTAGTAGTTATTGTAGTAGTAGTAATAGTAGTAGTAGTAGTAGTGATAGCTGTAGCAGCAGCAACAGTAGTAGCGGTTGCAGTAGTAGTAGCAGCAATAGGAGTAGTTGTACCAGTAGTAGTAGTAGTAGAAGCATTCGTAGCAGTCATAGTAGGAGTAGCACTTGCTACTATTGGAAAAGTAGTAGTAGTAGTTATTGTTGTAGTAGTTTTAGTTGTTGTAGTAGTAGTAGTCGTTGTTGTAGTAGTAAAAGTAGTAGTAGCAGTAGTAGTAATAGTAATAGTAGTTGTTGTTATAGTAGGAGTCCTAGCAGAAGTTTTAATAGTAGTCATAGTAGTAGTCGTAGTTGTTGTATCTACGGTAGTAGTAACAGTAGTAGCATAAGTAGTAGTACTAATGGTAGTAGTAGTGGAAGTTATAGCAGTAGTACCAGTAGTCGTAGAAGTGGTAGTTGTAGTAGAAAAAGTAGTACTAGTAGTAGCAGTAGCAGTATAGTTGCAGTATTAGCAGTAGTAGTGAAAGTGATAGTAGCAATAGCAACAATAGTAGTAGTTATAGTAGTTGTAGGTGTAGTAGTAGTAGAGGTAGTAGTAGTAGTAGTAGAAGTAGCAGCATTAATAGCTATAGTAGAAGTAGCAGTAGTAGTAGGAGTAGTAGTACCTATAGTAGTAGTAGTAGTTGTAGCAGCAACAACAGTAGTAGTAGTAGTAGTAGTAGGAGTAGTAGTAGTAGTAGCAGCAGTAGTAGTAGAAATAGTAGTAGTAATAGTAGTAGTAACTGTAGCAGTAGTCGTAGTAGTAGTAGGAGCAACAGTTGTTGTAGTAGTAGTAGTAGTAGTATTAGCAGTACCAGTAGTAGTAGTAGAAGTAATAGTTGAAGTAGTAGTTGTAGTACTAGTAGTAGTAGAAGTAGTAGTAGTAGAACTAGTAGCTGTAGTACTAGTAGTAGTCAAAGTAGTAGTAGTAGAATTAGTAGTACTAATAGTAGAAGTTATAGTAGTAGTAGAAGTAGCATCACATGTAGGAGCTGAAGTAGTAGATGTAGTAGTAGAAATAATAGAAGTAGTAGTTGTTATCTAAGTAGTAGTAGTGCTAGTAGCACTAGCAGTAGTAGTAGCAGTTACAGTAATAGTAGCAGTAGTAATTGCTTTTGCAGTAGTAGTACTACTAGTAGTAGTAGTAATAGTTGTAGTAGTTGTAGTAGTAATAGGAGTAGTAGTAGTGGTTATAGTAGCAGCAGTTGTTGTTGTAGTAGTAGCAGTAGAAGTAGAAGTTGTAGCGACAACAGGAGTAGTGGTAGTAGTATTAGTAGCAGTAGAAGTTGTAGTAGTTGTTGGAGTAGCATTACGTGCGACAGCCGATGTAGTAGCAATAGTTGCAGTAATAATAGAAGTAGTATAGCAGTTTGAATAGTGGTAGTACTTGTAGCAATAGCAGTAGTAGTAATAGCAGTAGCAGTAATAGCTTTAGTAGTAGTAATAGTTATAATAATAGCTTTAGTAGTAGTAATAGTTGAAATAATAGCTTTAGCAGTAGTAATAGTAGTAGTTGCAGCAACAGTAGTAGTTGTACTTCAACTAATAATAATGGTAGGAGTACTAGTAGAAGTAGTAGTAGTAGTAGTAGTAGTAGTGCCAATAGTAAAAGGAGTAGTAGTAATAGTTGTATAGAAGTAGTAGTAGTAGCTGCAGCAGCAGTAGTACTATTTGTAGTAGTAGTAGTAGCAGTAGTAGTAGTAGTAGTAGTAGAAGCAACAGTAGCAGTAGTAGTAATAGTTGGAGGAGGAGGAGGAGTAGTAGTAGTAGCAGCAGCAGCAGCAGCAGCAGTAGTAGTAGTAGTAGTAGTAGTAGCCGTAGTGGTTGTAGTAGTAGCAGTTGTAGCAAAAGTAGTAGTAGTAGTAGTAGTAGTCGTAGTGATTGTAGTAGTAGCAGTTGTAGTAAAAGTAGTAGTAGTAGTAGTAGCAGCAGTAGTAGCGTAACAGTAGTTGTAGTAGTAGTAGCCGTAACAACAATATTAGCAGGAGGAGATGAAGTAGTAGTAGTAGCTATTATTGTTGCAGAAGTAGTAGTAGTTGTAGTAGTATTTGTAGTACTATCACTAGTATTAGCAATTGTAGTAGTTGTAGAATTAGTAGTAGCAGTAGCAGTAGTAGTAGTAGTAGCCATATAAGCAGCAGTAGCAGTAGTAGTAGTAATAGTAGTAGGAGAAGTAGTAGTACTAGCAGTAGTAACTGTTGTAGAAGTAATAGTCGTGGCAGTAGCGACAGTAGCAATTGCTGCAGTAGTAGTAACAGCAATAGAAGCAGTAGCCGTGGAAGTAGTAGCAGTTGTAGTAGTAGTAGTGGAAGTAGTAGCAGTAGTTGTTGTAATAGTGGCAATAGTAGTAGTAGCGGAAGTTGCATTGATTCTAGTAGCAGTAGTAGTTGTAGTAGTTGTGGTAAGTAGTAGCAGCTACAGCAGAATTACAACTACTCCTCCTACTCCTACTTGTGCTACTACTACCACTATTCCTACACCTACTACTACTACTACCACCTCTCCTACTCCTACTACTGCTACTATGACTTCTACAGCTACTACTATAATTATTACCACTTCTACACCTCTTCCTACTCTTGCTACTACTACTACCACTCCTACTTCTACAACAGCTGCTCCCAATCTTGATGTCATTGCAGCTGCTACTACAACTTCTACTACTGTTGCTGCTACTTCTACTGCTACTCCTACTACTACTACTACAAGTCTGAGTACTACTAGTTTTACTACTACTACCACTACTACTACTTCTACTTCAACTACTGCAATTACTACTAATATGAAAATTTACTATGACTCTATTGCTTATACTACTACTTCTACTACTAATACTAATACAATTACAACCACTTCTGTGACTACAGCTACTGCTACTGCAACGACTACTACTCTTACTACTATTACAATTACCACTACTATTACAACGATTCCTACCACTACTACTACTACTACTACTACTACTCCTACTCCAACTCTTAGTATTGCTACTACTACTACTCCTCCTACAACTATTACTCCTACTACAAGTACTACTACTCCTACTACTACTATATCTACTAATACTAAATTACTACTGCTGCTGCTACTGCTATTTTTACAACAACTACTAGAACAACTACTACTACTACTAATACTACTATTACTATTGCTACTACAACTACAACTATTCCTTCTATGGCTACAGCTACTACTACTACTACAACTTCTACAACTACTACAACTACTACACCTACTAGTACTCTTACTCCTCCTACTACTATTACTTCTACAACTACAACTCCGATTACAACCACTACTACTACTACTATTACTGCAACAACTCCTACTGTTGCTGCTACTACTACTTCTACTACTGTTACTACTACTTCTACTACTACTAATAGTACTACTAATACTACAACTATTCCTATTTCGACTCCTACTGCTACTACTAATATGACTACTATTGCTACTGCTGTTGCTCCTACTATGGCTCCTACTACTACTATTATTTTTGCTACTTCTACGACAACTACTGCTACCACTACTACTCCAACTACTACACCTGCTACTACTACAACAACAACTACTCCTACTACTACTACTACTACCACCACTACTGCTATTACTACTACTCCTACTACTACTACTACTATGACTACTAGTACTACTATTACTACTACTACTACTTCTTCTACAACTCCTACTACAACTACTACTACTACAACAACAATAACTACTATTACTACTACTCCTACTACTGCTACTGCTACCACCACTAATGCTACTACTCCTACTACAACTACTATTACAAGAACTACAACTTCTAGTACGACTACTACTCCAACTACTACTACTACTATGAGTACCACTACTCCTAATACTACTAATACTACGCCTACTACTACTACTATTGCTACTACTACTAGTACTACTACTATTACTACTAATACTATTACTATTACCGCAACCACTACTACTACAACTTCTACTACTACTTTTACTCCTACTCCAACTCTTGCCACTACTACTACTACTCATACTACTACTCTACTAGTACAACTACTACTAGTACTCCTACAACAACAATAACAACTACTACTACTACTATTACGACTTCTAGTAATACTACAGTGTCAAGTACTACTGCAACTACTACTACTACTGCTAAAACTACCACCACTACTACCTCTACTACTACTACTGCGGCAGCTGCAGCTGCTGCTACTACTACCACCACTACTACTACCACCACTGCTCCTACTCCTACTCAAACTCCTACTGCTACTATTACAACTACTATTGCTACTACTACTACTACTACTACTACTACTACAACTACTACTACTCTTACTACTGCTACTCCAACTCCTAATATTAAAAATACAACAACTACTACTACTATTATTGCTCCTGTAGCTGCTGCTATTATCGCTGATGCTTCTATTGCTACTGCTGCTACTGCTGTTGCTGCTGCTACTGTTGCTGCAGCTGCTACTATTACTACTACCAGTACTTCTACAACTACTCCTACTCTTACTACAACTCTTTCTACTCCTACTACTACTCCTACTCCTACTAGTCCTACTAATACTCCTACTCCTTTTGTCGCTACTACTCCGACTACTACTATTACTACTACTTCTACTACTACTTCTACTCCAACTCCCACAACTACTACAACTGTTAACAATACTACAACTACATCAACAATACTACTACTAATCCTATTGTTACTACTACTACTACAACTTCTGCTACTTCAACTACTACTACTACTCCTATTACTACTATTACCATTGCTACTACTGCTACTACAATTACTAGTACCACTCATACTATTGCTTCTACTTCTACTACTACTGCTACAAATACTACTACTATGACTGCGAATGCCACTACTACTACAACAACAATAACTACTACTACTACTACTGCTATGACTACCACTACTACTAACACTACTACTGGTCCTGCTACTACCATAACTTCTCCTACCACTTCTCTTGCTACTCCTACTGCTACTACTACTGCAATTGTGGCTACTGCTGCTACTGCTACTACTACCGCTACTGCTACTACTACTACTATAGCTATTGCTACCTCTACTATTTCCCCTCCTCCTTCTACTACTGCCACCACTACTACTACTACTACTGCTACTACTACTACTACTGCTACTACTACTACTACTGCTACCACTACTACTACAACTACTGCTACAACTACTGCTACTAATGCAATTACAACAACAACTAGTACTACAATTACTACAACTACCACTACTGCTACAACTAATGCTACGACTGCTACTACAGCTACTGCTACTCCTATTACTACTACTACTACTACTACATAGATTTCTAGCGTTACTACTACTAGTACTACCACAACTACTACAACTTTGGCTCCTACTACTACTATTTCTACATCTAGTACAACTTCTACTTCTACTCCTACAACTGCTGCTGCTACTATTACTACTACTAATACTACTACTACTACCGCTACTACTACTACTACTATAATAATTCCTGCTCCTAATCCTACTACTGCTACTTCTACTCCTACTACTACTACTACTACTACTGCTACTACTATTACTCCTACTACTACTCCAACTGCTAATACTACTACTACTACTCCTACTACCACTACTACCCCTAATCCAACAACTACCACTTAGTTACTACTACTACTATTACTACTACTACTCCTACAACTACTAATAACACTACTACTAGTCCAACAAGTACTACTACTACTGGTTCTTGTTCTACTAGTCCTACTACTACAACTACTGCTAGTGCTACTACTACTACTAATCTTACTACTAGTCCCACTCCTAATCGAACTAGTACTACTACTACTAGTTCTCCTACTAATACTACTACTACTACTAATCTTACTACTAGTCCAACTCCTAATCCAACTAGTACTACTACTACTACTAGTACTACTACTACTATTACTAGTATTACTACTACTACTACTCCTCCTATTGCTATTGCTACTCTGACTACTACTAATACTACGCCTCCTACTAATCCTAACAGTCCTACTACAACTGTTACCGCTACTACTATTGCCACAATAAATATTCTAACTAGTACTACAACTCCTACTATTACTACTACTCCTAACACTTAGACTACTACTACTCCTACTACTACAGTTACTGCTCCTACTACTACTACTTCTACTACTACTATTACTACTACTACTTCTACTACTATTGCTACTACTACTGCTACTGCTGCTACTGGTGCTACAACTACTACTCCTACTACTACTACTCTACTACTACTACTGCCACTACAACTACTACTCCGACTACTACTACTCTACTACTACTACCCCTAATGCTACTACTATGCCTACTCCAACTCATGCTCCTACTCCTTCTCCTACTACTATAGTTATGACAATATCTACCGCTACTACTACTACTACTACAAATGCAACTAATATTACAACTACTCCTACTCCTACCACTACTTCTACTACTATAACCACAAGTCCTACTACAACAACTACTACCACTACCGCTACTACTACTGCTGCTGCTACTACCACTGCAGTAGCTGCTACTACTACAACTACTTCTACCACTACTCCTACTCCTACTTATACTCCTACTACTACTACTCCTCCTCCTACTCCCTCTATTGCTACAACAACAACAACTACTACTACTACTTCTACAACTATTTCCACTCAAAACGCCTACTAATATTACTACTACTACCAATACTACTACTACTTCTGCTACTACTACAATTACTAGTCCTCCTATTAATAGTACTACTGCTATGAGTACTACTACAACTACTACCACGACTACTACTACTACTCCTCCTACTGCTACTACTACTACTACCACCACTACTACTACTCCTCCTCCTACTACTACAATTACTATAACCACTCATACAATTACTTCTTGTGCAACTACTACTACTAGTACTACTACTATGTCCACGACTATTCTTGCTACAAGTCCTACAGCGGCTGCTATTGCCGCTACTTCTACTGCTGATGCTACTGTTGCTGCGGCTGCTGCTGCTACTACTACTTCTACTACTGCAACTACTACTACTACTACAACTACCACTAATTCAACTACTTCTACTACTACTGCTACTAGTATGACTACTACTGCGACTACTACTGCAACCACTACTCCCACAATAACTACTACTACTACTACTACAACTACTACTCCAACGACAACTGCTACTACTATTGCTATTACTACTACTGCTGCTGTTACTGCGACAACTACTACTAGCACTACTATTACCACCACTACTACAACTGCTACTACTCCTACTGCAACTACTACTACTACAACTAATACAACCACTACTAGTATTGCGACTACTCCTACTGCAATTACTACAACTACAACTATTACAACAACTACTACTACTGCTGCTACTACTACTAGAGCTACTGCTCCCACTATGACTGCAACTACTCCAACTACTACCACTACTACTGCAACTAATACTGGTAACACGACTACTACTCAAACTACTACTCCAACTGCTACCTAGACTCCTACTACTACTACTAGTACCACTACTCCAACTACTACTGCCCTTATACCGACTCCTACTTCTACTGCAACTACCCCTACTGCAACCACTACCCTAACGCTGCTGGTACTGCTACTACTGCTACTGCTGGTACTGCTACTCCTACAACTACTACTACAATGACTCCTAGTCCAACTCCTACTACTACTACTACTACTACTACTATGACTACTACAACCATTACTACTACTACAACTACAACTACTTCAACTACTGCAACTGCTACTACTACAACTACTATTGTTGCTGTTACTACTACTACTACTACTACGACTCCAATTACAACAACAACAACTACAACTACTACTAGCACTACTACTAGTACGATTACTAAAACTACTACTGTTACTACTACTACTACTACTATCACAACTACTACTCCTACTACTAGTCTTACAACTAGGACTAGTACTAGTACTAGTACTACTACTACTGCTACTGCTACTACTACTTATACTACTACAACTACTGTGCCTACTACTACTAGTACTACCACACCTACTGCTGCTACAACTATTGCTACTCCTACTACTACAACTACCACTACTACCACTATTACTATTACTACTACTACTATTGTTATTGCCACTACTACTACTGCTGCTACTACTACTACTACTACTACACTACTACTACTACAGCTACTACTACTATTACTACTACTAGTACTACTATTACTACTACTACTACTACACCTACTTCGATTAACTACTACTACTACTGCTATTGCTACGATTACAACTACTACTCCTACTCCTACTCTTACTACTACAACAACAACTACTACTACTGCTGCTATTACTCTTACTACTCCTACTCCTGCTACTATTACTGCTATTGTTACTACTACTACTAATACTCATACTGCTAGTGCAACTGCTGCTACAAATACTCCTTCTGCTAAACCAACTCCTACACCGACCACTATTACTACTACTACAACTACTTCCACTACTATTACTACTACTACTAATACTACTAGTACTACTACTGTTGTTGCTGCTACAGTTACTAGCACTAATACATTACTACTACTGCTATTGCTACTACTACTACTGTTACTACTGCTGCTGCTGCTACTACTGCTGCTACAACCACTACTACTGCTGCTGCTGCTACTCATACGACTGCGACAACTTCTGCTACCACTAGTACTACCACTACAACTATGGGTACTACTAGTACTACAACTACTACTTTGACTACTACTCCTACTATTGTTGTTCCTACTGCTGCTGCTAGTACTACTACTACTACTACAACTACTACCACTACTACTAATTCTACTGCTACAGCTACTCCTACTACTACAACTACGACTACTCTACAACTACTACTACTACTACTGTTACAATGACAACTCCTACCACTACTACTAATACTACTACTACAACTACTTCTACTACTATAACTACTACTACTACTATTACTACTCCTACTGCTACCACTACTACAACTTCTGTTGCTGTTGCTACCACTTCTACAACAACTACTACTATGACTAGTACTCCTGCTGCAACTACTACTACTACTACTGGTAATACTTCCACAACTTCTGCAACACTTACAACTACTACAATGACTACTACTATTCCAACTACTACTACTACTACTACTACACTCCACCTACTACTACAACCACTACTGCTACTGCTACTACTACTACTACTATTGCTACTACTGATACTACTACAACAACTACTAATACTACTACAAATACTACTATGACTACAACTACTACTAAAGCAACGGCTTTTACAGCTTCTACTACTACTACTGCTTCTACTCCGATTACTGCTACTCCTACTACTCCGATTATTGCTACTCCTACTATTACAACTACTACAACTAGTACTACTTCTACTACTAGAACTTCTCATACTTCTACTACTACTACTCCTGCAACTACTTCTACTACTACTATTGCTACTATTATTACTACTACAACTACTGCTACTACTACCGCTACAACTACTTCTACTACTACAACTACTACTCCTACTGCTACTACTACTACTACTCCTACTACTACGACTACTACTTCTACAACAATAATAACAACTAATACTGCTACTCCTCCCCCTACTACCACAACTACAACTACTACTAAACTACTACGACTACTACTACTACTACTACTACTACTACTTCTAATAGTAGACTACAGCTACTGTTGCTACCACTGCAACTACTGCTACTACTACTGCTACTACTTCCACTGCTACAACTGCAAGGACCACTACTATAACTCCGAATGCTACTTCTACTACTCCTATTGCTACTACTTCTAGTATTGCTACAACTATTGCTTCTACTACTACTACTAGTACTCTTACTACTACTACTACTACTACTACTACTACTACTACTACTACTACTACTACTGCTACTACTACTACTACTACTACTACTACTACTACTACTACCACTGCTCCTAGTGCTACACCTACTCCTACACCTACCCCTATTATTAGTACTACAACTACTACCACTACAATTACTACTACTGCTAACACTACTAGTACTACTACCGCTGCTTCTGCTGCTGTTACTAGCACTTCTACTATTACTACTACTACTTTTGCTACTACTACTGCTGTTGCAACAACTACAACAACTTCTGCTACTGCTTCGCTTATGACTATGACTGCCACTGCCACCATAACTACTACCACTATAGCTACAGGTACTACTAGTACTACTTCTACAACTGCGACAGCTACTGCTGCTGCTGCTACTATTGCTACTACTTCTATTACTACTACTACTACTACTACCACTACTTCAACTACTACCACTACTACTACTTCTACTGCAATAGCTACTCCTACTACTACTACTACTCTTGCTCTACTACTACTATTGGTACTACTGCTACAACAACAACACAAACCACTACTACTAGTACTACTACTACTACTACTACTTCTACTACTACTACTAGTACTGCTGCTGCTACTATTACTACTCCTACAGCTACTGCTAGTACTCTTACTGCTACTACTACTACTATTACAACTACTGCTGCTGCTACTACAGCTTCTACTACTACTACTACTACTACTACTCGTACTCCTAGTGCTACTACTATAACTACAACTGCTAGTACTTCTACTTCTACAGCAACATTTACTACTACTACGACTGTTACTACTACAACAGTAACTACTACTACGACTACACTACTCCTCCTATTATTATTACTACTGCTGCTACTACTACTATTACACTACAACAACTATCACAATAATTACTAATACTACTATAAAAACTACTACTACTACAACTGCTACTACAGCAACAGCTATTACATCTTCTACTACTATTATTGCTACTACTCCTATTACTTCTGCTACTACTATTACTACTACAACTACTACTACAACTGCTACTACTAATACTACTAAAACTTCTCCTAGTACTACTACTACTCCTCCGGCTATTACTACTAATACAACTATGGCTACCCATTACTACAAACCAATAAAAAACAACGACACTACCAACTACTAATGTTTTTACTTACACAGCTACTACTACACTTCTTCATCTACTACTATTACTGCTCCAACTGCTACTACTACAGTTGCTGTTCTACGCTTTACAACTAACAAACAAGAACTACTACTACTACTTCCGCTATACTACTACTATGCTTATGCTACAACCATACTAAACAACTACACCTAGAGTTCTCATCCGATAAACGCAAAACACAAGCTACTATCAAACTACCACAAACTACGTGCCCCTAACTGCGACTTAGATTCTACTATTACTTGTACTACTACAGCTACTGTCACTTTACTTCTTCCAGAACTACTACTACTAATACCACTACTTCTCCTACACCTACTACTATTACCACAAATAATACCACTGCTGCTACAACTACAACTACTAAAACTTCTCCTACTACTACCACTACTACTCCTACTACTACTACTACTACAACAACTACTACTACTGGTACTACCGGTACTACTTCTACTACTATGATAGCTAGGACTACTACTACTACTTCGACTACTACCTCTACTACTCCTACAGCTACTACTTCTATTACTGTTACAACTATTGCTGCTGCTACTACTACTACTACTCTTCCTACTACTACTACTTCTCCTCCTAGTGCTACACTTACTCCTACACCTACCCGTATTACTAGTGCTACAACTACAACCATTGCTATACTACTACTACTAAAACTACTAGTACTACTTACTTGTTGCTGCTGTTACTGTACTCCTACTATTATTTACTACTTCTATGCTTCTACTACTATTGCTTCCACTCCTACTCCTATACTGCTACAAATACTACTGCATTGCTGCTACTACTCTTATCTTAAGACTATATTGTTTCACTACTGCTAAACTACAACTACGAGTACTATTAGTACTACTACTACGACTGTGACTACAGCTACTACTACTATTGCTACAATGGCTATTGCTACTAATGCTACTACTACTACTACCACCACCACCACCACCACCATTACTACTACTTCTCTACTAATACTACTACTACTACTGCTACAACAGCAACTCCTCCCACTGCTACTAGTACTAGTACTACTAATATTTCTACTATTAATACTACTACTACTACTACTACTACTACTACTACTACTACTACTACTACTACTACTACTACTACTATTACTACTCCTATTGCTACTGCCACTACTCTAATAGCAACTACTACTACAACTACAACGATTGCTGCTGCAACTAAAACTTTTACTGCTACTCCTACAACTACTACTCGTACTATTACTGCTACTACTACTACCACTACTATTAATACTGCTACTTCTACTGCAACATTTACTACTACTACTGCGACTACTACTATTGCAACAACTACTACAACTACAGCTGCTACTTGTACTACTCCTACTACTACTACTACTACTACAACAACAACTACTAATACAACTACAAATGCTACTACTACTACAACTACTACCTAGCAACAGCTATTATAGCTTCTAGTACTACTGTTTCTGCTACTACTGTTACTACTCTAACAACTACTACTGCAACTACTATGACTACTACTACTACTACTCCTGTTGCTACTACTACTACAATTACTACTATTGCTACTAATACTACTACTACAACAACAACAACAAATACAACTACTACTTATACTACTACTGCTATTACTACTACTACCACTCCTACTACTACTACTACTACTACTCCAACTGCTATTGCTACTACAGCTACAACTTTTGCTACCACTACAACTTCTACTCCTTCTAATACTACTACCACTACTAGTACTGCTGCTGGTGATGCTACAATAGCAATAACAACTACTCCTAATACTCCTCCTCCTTCAACAACAACAACAACTACTACTGCTGCTGCTGCTGCTACTACTACTACTACTACCACTACTACTACTACTATTACTACTACTACTACTACTACTACTACTACTACTACTACTACTACTACTACTACTACTACTACTACTACTACTTCTACTACAACTACAACAACTACAACTACTATTGCGGCTACAACTGCAACTACTACTTCTACTACTACCCTATTACTACTACTGCTACTGTTACTTCACTTTTACTACAACAACGACTACTAATACCACTACTTCTCCTACAACAACTACTATTCTACAAATAATACTACTATTGCTACTCCTACTACTACTAAAACTTCACCTACCACTATCACTACTACTGCTGGTACTACTACTACTACTACTATTGCCACTACTACTACTTCAACTACTACTACTGCTGCTGTTGCTGCTGCTACGACTACCACCACTACTACTGCTGCTACTGCTATTACAACAACAACAACTACTACTATGACTACTACTTCCAATACTGATAGTACTATTACTTCTACTACTACCTCTACTACTACTACTGTTGCTACAGCTACTACACTACTACTACTACTACTATTACTACTACTATCACAATAATAGCTACTACTACTACAAGTACTCCCACTACAACTACTGCTGCAGCAAATACATCTACTACTACTGATACTACTAGTACTACTCGAATTACTACACTACTACTACTACTACTATAACTACTACTAGCGCTACTACCAATATGATTACTACTACTACTACTGCTACTACTACTACTATTACTACTACAGCTGCTGTTGCTGCTACTACTACTACTCCTACTACAAGAACAACTACAATTCCTACTACTGCTCTTACTACTACTCTTACTACTACTACTACTACTAGTACTACTGTTGCTGCTACTACTAGTTCTGCAACTACACTACGACTTCTACAACTACTACTTCTGCTACTATAGCTACTACTACAATTGCAACTACTACTACTACTACTACTAATCCTGCTACTACTACTACTTCTATTACTGCCACTACAACTACTACTATTGTTACTATTGCTATTGCTACTACCTCTACTACTACAACAACAACAACTACTACTACACTGCTACTACAACAACAACTACTACTACTACACTGCTACTACAACAACAACTACTACTACTACTAATACAACTACTACTCCAACAACTACTACTATTACTACTACTAATACTACTACAACTACTACTAATACTACTACAACAACAACAACAACTACTACTATTATTACTTTTGTTGGTAATGCAGCTACCGCTCCTGCAACTATTATTGCAACAGTTGCTACTCCTGCTACTGCTGCCACTTCTTCTGCTACAACAATTGCTACTACTAGTCCTATTTCTACCACTACTACTACTACTACTACCACTACTACTACTGCTGCTATTACTACTAATACTTCAACTGCTACTACTTTTGCTATGACTACTACTACTTCTACTGCATCTGCTATAGCAACTCCTACTATTACTACTTCTGCAATTACTACTACTACTACTTCTACAACAACAACTACATCCATTGTGGCTACAACTGCTACTATAATTGCTACTACTACTACTACTACTATTGCTACTGGTACTGTCGCTACTACTACTACTACTATGACTACTATTACTAGTACTACTACTACTACTAAGACTGCTACTACCACTACTACTACAACTACTAGTGTTGTTGTTGCTGTTGTAGCTACTAATTCAACTTTTCGTTCTACTTCTCCTATAAATACTACTACTATAACTACTACTACTGCTATAGCTATTGTGACTACAACTACTTCTGCTTCTACTACTACTAGTACTACTACTACTACAGCTACAACAACATCTACTACTACTAAAAACTAATACTACTACTTTCGCTACTATAGCTACTATTTCTGCTACTACTATCCCCACTACTACTAATACTACTATGACTACTACTACTGCTACTAATACGACTATAACTGGTACTACATCTACTACTACTCCAGCTACTACTACTTCATTGGTCGCCACTACTACAACTTCTACTGCTACCGCTTCAACTAATAGTACTGCTACTACTGCTACTGCTACTACATCTACTACAACTACTACAGCTATTGGTACTATACCACTACTATAATAATTACTCCTAGTGCTACCACTACTCCAACAACAACAAAAACTACTACTACTACTACAGCTACAACTTCTAGTATTGCTAGTACTACAACTCCTGCTACTACTGCTACAACTTCTAGTATTGCTAGTACTACAACTCCTGCTACTACTGCTACAACTTCTAGTATTGCTAGTACTACTACTCCTGCTACTACTACTACTACTGCCACTGCTACTACTCCTACTACTACTACTACTTCTGGTACTACTACTACTACAATATCTACTACTACTACTACTACTACTACTACATCTACTACAACTATTACTACTGCTCTTGCTGCTACTACTACTCCTACTATTGCTACTCCTACTACTATTGCTACTACTGCTACTACTGCCACTATTATGTCGACTACTACTACAACTTCTCCTATTACTGTTACTACTTCAGCTACTACTAAAAATACTATTACTACTACTTCTACTGTTATTACAACTGCTACTACTAATAGGATTACAATTGGTACAACTACTACTCCAGCTACTACTACAACTATGATTACTACAACTACTACTTCTACTGCTACTTCTACAACTAATACTACCACTACTACTGCTACTTCTACTACCGCTACTACTACTACTAGTATAACAACTACGACCATCACTATTGCTACTCCAACAACTGCTACTATTACTACTACTAATACTGCTACTACTACTACAACCACTACTGCAACTTCTACTATTGCAACTTCTACTACACCTACTACTACAACAACAACAACTACTACTACAAGTGAAACTACTACTACTAGTACTACTACTACTACTAATGTTGTTGCTACTACTACTGCTTCTTCTTCTACTACTCCAACTACTACAACAACAACTACAATAGCTACTTCTACTTCTACTACTACTACTACTACTACATTTCTTGAAACTACTGCTACTACAACTACTACTACTGTTGCTACTAATAATTCTACTTCTACTCCTATTAGTACAACTACTACTACTGCTACTACTCCAACTACTACTACTACTTTTAGTCTTACTGCCACTACTGCTACTACTACTGTTGCTCCTCATACTACTACTGCTACTACAACTACTAAAACTCCTAGTACTACTTTTACTACTATGACTGCTCCTACTACTACTTCTACTCCTACATATGCTCCTCCTACTACTTCTACTACTACTACTACTATTACTACTGCTACTGCTACTACTACTTCTACTTCTACAACTACTACTACTATTGCTAATAGTACTACTACCACAAGTACTACTACTACTACAACTACAACAATAACTACTACTTCAACTACTACTACTACAACTACAACAACAACATCAACAACTACTACTCCAACTGCTACTACTCCAACTGCTACTCCTACTACTAGTTCCACTACTACAACTGCTACTACTACTACAACTACAACTACTACAACAACTATTATGACTACTGACACTATTACTTCTACTACTATGACTACTACTACTACGTCTTATTCTATCACTACTAATATTGCTACTAGCACTTCTACTACGGCTACTACTACATCTTCTGCTACTACTACTGCTGCTACATAGCTCCTACTGCTACTGCAACCACAACTTCAACTACTACTTTTGCTACTACTACTGCTACTACAATAACTATTATTTCCACTACGGCTACTACTACTACTACTAGTGCTACTACTACTATTGCTATTGCTGCTACTACTACATCTCCTACTACTACTACTTCTTCTACTACCACTACTACTACTTGTACAACTCCTACTACTAACACTACTTCTATGACTTACTCTATAAATACTACTGCTTCTACTACTAACAATACTAGAACTAGTGCTATTACTGTTGCTACTACTACTACTGCTACCACAACTGCTACTACTGCTACTACAACTACTACCACTTCTACTACTTTTGCTACAACTACTACTATGATGACTATTGCAACTGCAACTACGTTTACTAAACTACTCCTATTGTAGCTACTACAACAAATGCTACTACTACTACAACTACTGCTATAGCTACTGCTACTACTGCTACTATTGCTACTATTACTACTGCTGCTGCTACTACTACTACTACTACTATTACTACTTCTATAAGTACTACTACTACTACTACTATTACTATTGTTGCTTTTGCTACTACTACTACTAGCACTATTGCTACTGCTACTTTTACTTCTACTATTACAACTACTAGTGCTATTGCTAATACTACCTTAGCTGCTACTACTACTACTACAACTACTGCTTCTACTAACGCCACAGCTACTACCATTACTACTACTACTACAACTACTACTACTACCTCTGCTACTACTGCTTCTACTGTAACTACAACTGCTACAACTACTACTTCCACTACTACTACTACTACTATAACTACTACTACTTCTACTACTACAACAACAACTACTACTACTTCTACTACGACAACTACTACTTCTACTACTACTATTACTACTAGTACTACTACTATTACTACTACTACTACTACTACAACTACAACAACTACTACTACTACTATAACTACTGTTATTGTTGTTGCAACTACTACTACAGCAATAACTACTGATACTACTACTTCTGCTGCAGCAGCTACTGCTACTACTATGACTACTGCTATTACCACTACGGCTGCTAGTACTACTCCTGCTACTACTACTACTACTACTACTACTACTACTACTGCTACTTTTACTACTAGTTCTACTACTAATGTTGCTGCTACTGCTACAACTGCTACCACTACTACTGCATTTACTACTGCTGTTGCAACTACTACTACACCTACTACTTCTACTACTACAACGTCCTACTCCTACATCTACTACTAATACAACTGCTACAATGACTACTACTATTGCTCCTATTGTTACTGCTACAACAATAACTACTCCTGCTACTACAACTACTGCTACTACTACTGCTACTACTATTGCTGCTACTACTACAACTGTTGCTTCTACAGCTACTGCTACTCCTGCTTCTACTACTAATACTATTGCTACTGCTACTACTGCTGTTGTTGCTGCTACAACTACAATACCACTACTACTATTGTTGCTATGTTGCTAATACTACTACTACTAGTACCACTACAACAACAACTACTACTACTATTACTACGACTACTGCTGCTACTATTAGTACTACCACTAGTACTACTGTCACTACTACTACTACTGCTTGTACTACTACCACTACTGGTACCACTAGTACTACTTTTGCTACTGCTACAGCTGCTACTACTACTTCAACTACTGCTTCTACTACTTCTACTTATATTATTACTACTACTATTGCTATCGCTACTTCTACGACCCCTATTACTGTTAAAACAACTGCTGCTACCACTTGTACTACTACTATAGCTACTATTTCCCCTACTACTATTACTACTACTGTTAGTAGTACTGCTATAACTACTGCAACTACTACTACT
This sequence comes from Trichopus zeylanicus subsp. travancoricus, assembly GCA_005019695.1. Taxonomy (NCBI): domain Eukaryota; kingdom Viridiplantae; phylum Streptophyta; class Magnoliopsida; order Dioscoreales; family Dioscoreaceae; genus Trichopus; species Trichopus zeylanicus. The sequence goes on from RXID01008608.1 coordinate 19,892, forward strand.
ACTACTCTTGTTGTTGCTACTATTAATACTTCTACTACTACTATAGCTACTGCTACCGCTACCACTACTACATCTATTGAACTACTCATACTACTAGTATGACTTCTGCTACTACTGCTTATACTACTAAAACAGCTGCTACTACTACTGCTAATATTACTACAACTACTATTGCTGTTGTTGTTACTACAACCACCACTACTATTACTTCTACAATTCCTACTATCGCTACTTCGGGAACTACAACAACAACTACTACTACTGCTACTACTACTACTACTACTACTACAACTACTTCGACTGGCACTTTAGGTACTACTACAACTTGTACTACTACTACTACTGCTGCTACTTCGGACACTACTGCTACTGCTCCCATTGCTACTACTACTACTGCTACAACTGCTACTTCTGCTACTACTACTACAACTACTACTACTATTACTACCACTACAACTACAACCACTACTACCATTACTACTACTACTACTTCTATTAATACTAGTAGCACTACTACTACTCCTACTACTACTGCTTCTAATACTATTAGTACCACTACTGCTACTATTACTATAAATAATTCTACTACTACTAGTACTACTACTGTTGCTACTGTTGTTGTGGCTTTTGCTACTACTAAAACAACTACTTCTGCTACTACTAATTCTACTACTATAGCTATGACTCTTGCTGCTACTACTTCTACTATGACTACTTTTGCTACTTCAATTGTTACAGCTACTACTACATCCACTACTACTACTACTGCAGCTACTACTACTACTACTATTGCTGCAACTATTACTTTAGTGGCTACTACTACTATTACTTCTGCTACTACTGCTTCTACTACTACTAGTGTTAAAACAACAACTACTACTACTATTGCTACTACTACTACTACTTCTACTGCAGCGATAACTACTATTTCTACTTCTACTACTACTAACAATAGTACTACAGCTACTACTACTACTACTACTACTATAGCTATAACTACAACTATGGCTCCTACATCAACTTTTGCTACTGCTGCTATAGCTACCACTACTACTACTGCTACTACTGCTACAACTTCTACTAATATTACTACTACTATTATTACTGCTACTACTACTACTACTACCTCTGCTACTACTACTACGACTACTACACCTGCTACCACTCATAATGCTACTACTATTACTACTCCTCCTCCTCCTCCTATGCCAACTACTACCATTACTACTACTACTATTGTTGCAGCTGCTACTACCACAAATCCAACTACAGCTACTGCTACTACAGCTACAAATACTACTACTTCCACTACTTCTACTGTTGCAACTATTGCAATAACTAGTACTACTATTTCAACTACAATAATAACAATAGCAAAAACAACAACAATAACAACTACTACTACTCCTACAAATACTACAACTACTACTACTACTTAACCTCCTACTTTTGCTATTGCTACTACTGCTACTACTACAACTATTGCGACTGCTAATATTACTCCTACTACAACTATAACTACTACAAGAGCAACTTCTGCTACAACTTCAACTACAACTACTACTGTTGTTGTTGCTGCTGCTACTACTGTAAGCACTACTACTACTGCCATTTTCCTACTGCGACTACTACTACTATGACTACTACTAATAATACTACTTTTCCTACCACTACTGCCACTACGACTACTGTTACTATGACTACTACTTCTACTACCACTACAACTACTCCTACATCTGCTACTACTACTACTACTACTACTACTACTACTATTACTACTATTACCACTTCTATGAATACGGCTACGACTACCTTTGCTACTACTGTTACAACTACTGCAACAATAACTATTGCTACAGCTACAAATATTTATACTACTATTACAACTGCTGCTACTGCTACCTCTGCTATAGCCATTAAAACTACTGCTACTGCTACTGCTGCTACTACTAAAATAGCAGCTACTACTACTACTACTACTACTACTACTACTACTATTATTACTACAACAACAACTACTATTACTGTTACTACAACCACTACTACATCTACAACTGCTACTACTAATACTTTGGGTACTACTGCCACTATTGCTACTACTACTTCTATAACTACTACTACTACTACTACTTCGAGTACTACTACAACTGCAACTACTAACACATCTAATACTACTACTGCGACTTCGGGCACTACTACTACTACTTCAACCACCACCAATACTACTACTACTACTTCCACAAATGCTATTACTACTACTTCGGGTACTACTACAACTATTACTTCTACTACTACTACTACTTCTACTACTACAACAACAACAACAACAACAACTACTACTGCTACTACAACTACTACTACTCCTACTACTTCTATTACTATAGCTATTACTGCTACTATACTCTTACTACTACTACAACAATGACCACTACAACCATTACTACTACTACTACTAGTACTACTACTACTACGACAACTGCTTCGATTAATACTAGTATTGCTACTTCTACTACAACATCTAATACTACTTGTACTACTACTACTATTATTACAACTACTTCAACTACTATTAGTACTACTACTGTTGCTACTGCTGCTACTACTACTACTATTACTTCTGCTACTACTAATTCTACTACTATAGCTACGACTCATGTTGCTACTACTTCTATAACTACTACTTCAACTACTCCAACTGCTATAACTATTACTACTGCTACTCCTACTATTACAACAACTACTACTGCTCCTCCTCCTCCTCCTCCTCCTCCTCCTACTACTACTACTACTTTTACTATAGCAGCTACAATAACTACTACTACTGCTTCTACTTCTACTACTACAACTACAACAGCTACTACTACTATTGCTAGTACTACTACTACTACTCTGCTACTACTACTACACCAAGTACTACTGCTGTGACTACCACTATAATTACTACTATTGCCAGTACTACTATCGCTACTACTATTACTACTATTATTGCTACTACCACTGCTACTCATTCTTCTAATATTACTCCTACTACTACTGATGCAACTGCTGCTACTACGGCTACTGCTACTACTACCACTGCTACTACTGCTGCTGCTACTGCAACTACGACCACTACTACTGCAACTACTGCTACTATTAATAGTACTACTACTATTTCTACTATTTCTACTATCGCTATTACTGTTGATGCTACCACGAATACTAGTACCACAGCTAATGCTACTTCTACTACTACTACTACTACTACTACTACTACTACTACATTAACTACAGCAGCTACTACTACTACTAATACTTCTTCTACCACTATTCCTACAACAACTACAACAACAACAACTACTACTACTGCTACTTTTGTTGCTTCTACTACTGCTACTAATACTACAACTGCTGCTAGTACTATAACTAATACTACTACTGCTGCTATTGCAACCACTACTACTTCTACTACCACTACTACTGCCACTATTGCTGGTGTTGTTGTTCCCACTATCGTTGCTATTTTAGCTACTGCTGTTGTCACTGCAGATGCTACTATTGCTGCTGCTATGAGTATTACTACCAATACTACTTCTCAAACTACTACTAGCATTGCTACTATTACTACTACTAATACTACAACAACTACTATTATTAGTACTATTACTAGTACTACTCCTGTTGTTGCTACTACTACTACTACCACTACTTTGTAGCTTCTACTACTATTCCTACTACTATTACTCCTGCTATTGATGTTGTTGCTGCTACTACTATGACTCCTACTACATCTCTGACTACTACTACTACTCCTCCTCCTAGCACTCATACTACTACTACTACTACAACTATTATTACTCCTCCAATTGCTACTACTATCACAACTGCTAGTAATACTACTGCTATTACTACTACTACTGCAACTACTACAACAATAACTACTACTACTGCTACTACTCCTACAACTACTGCTGCTACTACTACAACTAGTGCACCTATTACTACTGCCACTACTATTGCTACTAATACTACAATAACTATTGCCACTACTACAACTACTACAACTACTATTTTTGCTACTACTGCACCTACTACTACTACCACTCCTACTACTATTGAAACTACTTTTGCTACTTATATTACTACTACTGCTGCTACTACATTGTTGCTACTACTACTACTACTAATATTACTATTACTACTACTACTACTACCACCAGTAGTAGTATTAGTAGTAAAATATTAGTTGTAGTAGCAATACCAGAAGTAGTAGTAGTAGTAGTTGTAGTAGTAATAGTAGTAGTAGCAGCAGTAGTCATAATAGTAGGAGTAGTAGTAGTAGAAATATTCATAATAGTAGGAGATGTAGCAGTAGGAGTAGCAGCAGTAGCACCAGCCATTATGGTGGTAGTAGTGGTAGCAATAGTAGTAACAGTAGTAGTAGTAATAGTAGTAGTAGCAGTAGTAGTAGTAAAAGTAGCAGTAGTAGCAGTAGTTATTGTTATTATTATTATAGTAGTCATAGTAATAGTAGCAGAAGTAGCAGCAATGGCGATAGTAGTAGTAGTAACAGTCATAGTAGTTGTAGTAGCAGTTTTAGTAGTAGTAGCGGTATTAATAGTAGCAAAAGTAGTAGCAGTAGTAGTTATAGTAGTAGTAGTAGCATTTGTAGTAGCAGTAGTTGTAGAAGCAGAAGTAGTTGTACCAGTAGCAGTAGTAGCAGAAATAAAAATAGCAGAAGTTGTCGTAATAGTAGTAGTAGTTGTAGGCATAGCAGTAGCCATGGTTGTAATTATAGTAGAAGAAGTAGTAATAATAGTTGTTGTAGCAAAAATAGTAGTCCGAGTTGTAGTAGTAGTATTAGTAGTAATAGTAGCAGTAGTAGTAGTAATAATAGTAGTAGTAGAAGTAGTAATTGTAGCAGCAGTAGCAGCAGTAGTAGTAATAGTAGCAGTAGTAGTCATAGTAGTAGTCGCAACAGGCATAGTAGTAGTAGAAGCATCGGTAGTAGTAGTAATTATAGCCGTAGTAGTAACAGAAGTAGTAATAGCAATAGTAGTAGACTCAGTATTGGTAGTAGTGGTATTAGTAGTAGCAGTAGTAGAAAGAGTAGGAGTAGTAGTTGTAGTTCCAGTAGTTGTAACAGTAGTAGTAGTAGTAGCAGTAGCGGTGGGAGCATCATTAGTAAAAATAATAGTAGCTGTGGTTGTAACTGTAATAGTCGTAATAGTAGCAGTAGGAGTAGAAGAAATTGTAGCAATAGTAATTGTAGTAGAGCAGCAGTAGTAGTAGTAGCAGTAGTAGCAGGAGGAGGAGTAGTAGTATTAGTAGTAGTTGTTGTAGTAGTTGCCATAGCACTAGTTGCAGTAGTAGTTGCTATAGCAGTGGCCATTGTAGTAGTATTATTAGTTGTAGTAGTAGCAGAAGTAATAGTAGTTATAGTAGTAGCACTAGTCGTAGAAGTAGGAGAAGGAGTAGTAGTAGCACTAGCCATAGCGGCAGCAACTGTAACAACAACAGGAGTAGTAGCAGGTGTAGCAGTAGTCATAGTAGTAGTAATAGTAGTGGCAACAGTGGTAGGGGTACGAGAAGTAGAAGTAGGAGTAGAAGTCGTAGGAGCAATAGTAGCTATAGCAGCGTGGACAGTTGTAGCTGTAGTAGTTGTAGTAGCAGTAGTAGTAGCAGCATCGATAATAGTAGTAGTAGCTATAGTTTCAATAGTAGACGTAATAGTAGTAGTTTTAGTAGTCGAGGTAGTAGTAGTAGTAGTAGCAATAGCAGTAGTTGTAGTACTAATAACAGTACCAGTAGTAGCAATAGTAGAATTAGCAGTAGTAGTAGGGATAATAGCAGTAGCAGTAGTTGTAGTAGTTGTAATAGTAGTTTTAGTAGAATGAGGAGCAGTAGCAATAATAGTAGTCGCTACAGTAGAAGTAGTAGTAGTAGTAGCAATAGTAGCATAAGTAGTAGTAGTAGAAGTAGTAGTATAGTAGACGTGGTTGCCGTTGTAGTAGTAGTAGTTATAGTAGCAGTAGCAGCAGTAGTTGCCAAAGTAGCGTTAGTCATAGTAGTAGTAGTAGAAGCAGCAGAAGCAATAGCAAAACCTATAGTTGTAGTAGTAGTAGCTGTAGTTGTAGTAGTGGCAGTAGTTATAGTAGAAGTAGTAGTAGTTGTTGTTGTAGTAGTAGAAATAGTAGTCATAGTAGTAGTAGTATTAGTATTAGTGATAGAAGCAGCAGCAGCAGCAGCAGTAGTCATAGCAGTAGTAGCAGAACTAGTAGTATTAGTAGTAGTAGTAGCCGTAGTTGTAGTAGAAGAAGTAGTAGTAATAGCAGGTGTAGTAGTAGTCGTAGTGGCCATAGTAGTAGTAGAAGTAGTAGCAGTAGAAGCAGTAGTAGCAATTATTGCGTTCATAGTTGCAAAAGTAGTAATAGCAACAGTAGTAGCCGCTGTATTAGTAGTAGCGGTATTAGTCGTAGTAGTAGTAGAAGGAGGAGGAGGAAGAGGAGTACTAAGAGTATCAGTTGTAGTTGCAGTAGTAGTAGTTATTGTAGGAGTAGTAGTAGTAGCAGTAGGATTATCATTAGTGAAAATAATAGTAGTTGTAGTTGTAGCAAAAGTAGTAGTAATAGTAGTAGTAGGAGTAGAAGAAATAGTTGCAATAATAATAGTAGTAGAGCATAGGTAGTTGTAGTCGTAGCTCAAGTAGAAGTAGTAGGAGCAGTAGTAGTAGTATTAGTAATAGTAGTAGTGGTAATAGTAGCAGTTGTAGTAGTAATATTAGTTGTAGCAGTAGAAGTAGTTATGGTAGTTGCTGTAGTAGCAGTAGTCATAGAAGTAGGAGAAGTAGTAGTAGTAGCAGAAGTAGTCGCAGCACCAGTAGGAGTAGTAGCAGTTGTACTATTAGTCATAGTAGTAGTAGTAGTAAAAGTAGCGTAGTAGAAATTGTAGTAGTAGAAGTAGTAGTTTGGGCAGTAGATGTAGTAGTAGTGGGAGTAGAAGTTATAGTAGCAATAGTAGCTATAGCAGCATGGACAATTAGTAACAACAATAGAAGTGGTAGCTGTAGTAGCAGAAGTAGAAGTAGTAGTAGTAGTTGTTGTAGCAGCATTAGTTGTAGAAGTAGTAGAAGCAGCAGTAGTAGTAGTAGTAGTAGCAGTAGTAGTCATAGTAATAGTCGTAGCAACCGTAGTAGTAGTAGTAGTAGTAGCAGTAGTAGTAATTATAGCAGTAGTAGTAGCAGAAGCGGTAATAGCAATAGTAGCAGCCGCTGCATTAGTAGTAGTGGTTTTAGTAGGAGTAGTAGTAGGAGTATCAGTTGTAGTTGCAGTAGTCGTAGTAGTAATAGGAGTAGTAGTAGTAGCAGTAGGATTATCATTAGCGAAAATAATAGTAGTTGTAGGTGTAGCAAGAGTAGTAGTAATAGTGGTAGTAGGAGTAGAAGAAATAGTTGCAATAGTAATAGTAGTAGTAGAAGCAGTAGTTGTAGTAGTAGCTATAGTAGATGTAGTTGGAGCAACAGTACTAGTATTAGTAGTAAGAGTAGCAGTAGTAGTAGCAGTTGTAGTAGTAATATTAGTTGTAGTAGTAGTAATAGTTATGGTAGTTGCATAGTAGCAGTAGTCGTAGAAGTAGGAGAAGTAATAATTGTAGTAGCAATAGCCGCAACGACAGCAAGAGTTGTAGCAGTTGTAGTAGTAGTCGTAGTAGTAGTAGTAGTAAAAGTAGCATAGCAGTAGTAGAAGTCGTTGGGAAAGTAGTAGTAGTAGCAGTAGATGTAGCGACAGCATTAGTAGCAGTAGCCGCAGGAGTAGTAGCAGCAGTAGTAGTAGTAGTATTGGTAGTAGCAATAGTGTAGCAGTAGCAGCAATAGTAGTAGTCATTACTATAGTAGAAGTATTAGCAGCAACAGCAGCAGCAGCAGCAGCAGCAGTATTAGTAGCAGTAGTAGGAGAAGTTTTAGTAGTGGTAGTAATAATGGTTATATTAGTAGTAGCAGTAGTAGCAGTAGTAGTAGTAGTAGTAGTAGCTGTAGTAGTAGTAGTATTAGTAGTGCAGAAGTAGTAGTAGTAGCAACAGTAGCAGTAGTAGTAGTTGTAGTTGTCATAACAGTCGTAGCAGTAACAATATTCCTAGTAGTAGTAGTAGCGGTTATAGTAGTAGTCATAGTTAAAGTAGTAGTGGTGGTGGTTGTAGTAGTAGTAGTAGTAGTAGTAGTAGTAGTAGCAGAAGTAGTAGTAGCAATAGTAGTAGTAGCAACAGTAGTAGTAGTAGTAGTTGTTGTTGTTATTGTAGCAGCCATAGTAGTGATAGCAGCAACAGCAGTAGTTGTAGTAGTTGAAGTAGTAGCAATAGTAGTAGCAAAATTATTAGTCATAGCAGTAGTAGTTATTGTAATAGCAGTTGTACTAGAAGTAATAGTAGTAGAAGTAGCAGCAGTAGTAATAGTAATAGTGGTGGCAGTAGTAGTATTAGTAGGAGTAGCAGCAGCAACAGCAGCAATAGTAGGAGTAGTCGTAATAAGAGCAGTAGTAGTAGTTGGAGCAGTAGTAGTAATATAGTAGTAGTAGTAGTAGTAGTAGCAGTTGTAGTGGTAGCATTAGTAGTAGTAGTAGCAGTAGCATCAGTAGTAGTAGTAGCAGAAGTAGTAGTAGGTGTAGAGGTAGTAGTGGTGGTGGTGGTGGTGGTAGTAGTAGTAGTAGTAGTATTAGTAGTCTTTGTAGTTGTAGTAGCAGTAGTAGTCCCACAAGTAGTTGTAGTAGCTACAATAGTAGCAGTAGTAGTTGATTAGTTATAGTAGTGCTAGTTGTAGAAGTAGTAGTAGCAACAGTAGTAGTAGTAGTATTAGCAATAGTATTAGCAGAAGTAGTAGTAGTAGTACTAGTAGTTGTAGTAGTCGTAGTTGTAGTAGTAGTAGCAAGTATAAGTAGTAGGAGTAGTGCTAGTAGTTGTAGTAGTCATAGCCGTAGTACAAGAAGCAATAGTAATAATAGTAGGAGAAGTTCTAAGGGTAGTAGTTGTAGCAGCAGCTGCAACAATAGTATTCATAGCAGTGGTAGTAGTGGTAGTAGTAGTAGCAGTAGTATTTTTAGTAGTAGTAGTAGCAGCAGCATCAGTACTAGTAGAGATAGTAGTAGTAGCAGTTGTAGTAGTAGTAGTAGCAATAGTAGTAGTAGCAGTAGCAGCAACATCAATACTAGTAGAAATAGCAGCAGCAGTAGTAGTAGTAATAGTAGTAGTAGAGGCAGTAGTAATAGAAGTAGCGGTAGTATTAGTAGTAGAAATAGTAGTAGTAGTAGATGTAATTATAGCAATTATAGCATGGGCAGTAGTAGTAGTACCAATAGTAGCAGCCGCATCCGCAGCAGCAGTACTAATAGTAGTAGTACTAGCAATGGTGTGATCAGTTTTAGTAGTAGTAACAACAATAGTAGTAGTCGGAGGAAGAAGCAGTAGCCATAGTATTAATAGTAGCTATAGCAGCAGCAGCAGTAGCAACAGTAATAGTAGAAGTTGTTGTTAGAGTAGTAGTAGTAGTAGCGGCAGTGGCAACAGTAATAGTAGCAGCAGTAGCTACAGTAGTAGTAGTAGCAAAAGTAGTAATAGTAGCAAAAGTAGTACTAGTAGTAGTAGTGGTACTAGTAGTAGTAGCAACAGAAGGTGTAGAAGAGGTGGTAGAAGAAGTAGTAGTAGTAATAATAGTAGTAGACGTAGCAGTTCCAGTTGTAGTAGTTGCACCAGCAGTAAAAACAGCAGCATTAGTGCCGCTCTTAGTATTACTAGAAGTAGTAGTAGTAGTAGTAGCAACAGCAGAAGTAGTAGTAGTAGTAGTAGTAGTAGTAGTAGTAGGAGCAGTAGTAGCACATGTAGTATTGGTAATAGTAGTAGTAGTAGTAGTAGTAGTAGTAGTAGGAGAAGTAGTAGTAGTTGTTGTGGTAGTAGTAGTCGTGGTAGTAATAGTTGTTGTTATTGTTTGTAGTTGTAGTAGCAGTCATAGTCTTAGTAGTATTAATAGTAGTAGTTGTAATTATAGTAGCTGCAATTGTAGTAGTAGTAGCAGTGGCGGCAACAACAATAGTAGTATTAGTGTAGCGGTAGTCATAGTAGCTGTAGTAGTAGTAGTAGTAATTGTAGTAACTATTGTAGTAGTAGTTGTAGTAGCGGTAGTAGTAGTAGCTATAGTAGTATTAGTGGTAGTAGTAGTAGCAGTAGTATTAGTCAGCACAGTAGTAGTATTTGTTATAACAATAGTAGTAGGTGTAGTAGTGGTGGCAGTGGTAGTTGTAGAAGAAGTAGTAGTAGAAGTAGTAGTAGTAGTTGAAGTAGTAGTAGAAGTAATAGTAGTTGTAAAAGTAGCAGGAGTAGCAGTAGCAATAGTAGTATCAGCAGTCAAAGTAATAGTAGTCGGAGTAGTTGTAGTAGTAGTAGTAGTAGCAGTAGTAGTAGCAGTGGTAGAAGTAGGTGAGGTAGTGGTAGAAGCAGTAGTAGTAGTTGAAGTAGATGTATTTGTAGTTGTAGTTATAGCACAAGTTGCAGTAGTTGTAGTAGTAGTAGTTGGAGCAGAAGTAGCAGCAGCAGTTGCAGCAGAAGTAGTAGTAGCAGTAGCAGCAGAAGTAGTTGCGGAATTAGCAACAAAAGTAGTAGTAGTAGTTGGAGTAGTAGCAATAGTCGAAGCAGTAGTTGTAATAGTAGGACTAACGACAGTAGTAGCAGTAGTAGAAGTAGTATTAGTTGTTGTAGTAGTTGAATTACGAGTAGTACCAGTTGAGGTAGTAGCATTAGTAGTAGCAGGAGTGGCAGTAGTTGTGGTAGTAGTAGTCATAATAGTATGAGCAGTAGCAGTTGTTGTCGCAGTTACAATAGCAGTGGGAGTTCTAGTAGCCTCACAGTAGTAGTTGGAACGGTATAAGTGGAATTTGTAGTAGCAGCAGTCATAGTAGTAGCAGAAGCAGCAGTAGTCGAAGTAGTAGGAGTAGATGTAGTAGTAGATGCTTTAGTAGTCGGGGTAGTAGTAGCAGTAGTCGTAGCAGCAGTAGTAGTAGCTATCATAGTAGCGGCAGTAGTAGTAGTAGTAGTAGTAGCAGTAGTAGTGGTGGTGGTGGTAGCAATACAAGTAGAAGCAATCGTGGTAACAGTAGTAGAAGTAGTAGGAGAACTAGTAGTAGTAGCAATAGATGTGGTGGTATCATTAGTAGCAGTCGCAGTTGTAGTAGTAGCAGCAGTAGTGGTAGTGGAAGCAGAAGTAGCATTAGCAGCAACAGTGGTAGTCGTATTAGCAGCAGTATTTGCAGCAGCAGCTGTAGCAGTAGTATTAGTACTAGTTGTAGAAGGAGTAGTAGTAGTGGTGGTACTAGTAGTAGTAGTATTAATAGTGGGAGTAGTAGCAGCAGTAGTAGTAATATTAGCAGTGGTAGCGATAGTAGTATTAGTTATAGCAGTAGGAGTAGTAGTACCAGTAGTAGTAGTTGTTGTTATAGTAGTTATAGTAGTAGCAGCAGTAGCAATAGTCTTAGAAGTAGTTGTAGTATTTACCATAGTTGTTGTAGTTATAGTAGTAGTAGTAGTAGTAGTAGTAGTAGTAGTTCTGGTAGTAGTATTATTATTATTATTAGTTGTTATTATTTTTGCAGCAGCTGCAGCAGGAGTAGTAGTAGTAGTAGAAGTACCATCAGCATTAGTAGTAGTAGTAATACAAGTTGTAGGAGTAGTAGTAGTGGTAGCAGTAGTATTAGTAGGAGTAGCAATAGTAGTAGTAGTTGCTGTTGTAGCAGTAGCATCAGTAGTAGTAGTAGAAATAATTGCAGTAGTAGCAGTAGTAATAGTAGGTGTAGTCGAAGTAGGAGCTGAAGTAGTAGTAATAGCAGTTGTAGTTGTAGTAGCAAAAGCAGTAGTAGAAGTCGTAGAAGCTATAGTAATAGTAGATACGATACCTATAGGTGTAGCTGTAGTAGTAGTAGTAGTTGCAAAAGCAGTAATAGTTGTAGTTGCAGGAGTAGAAGTAGTACTAGTAGAAGTAGTAGTAGCACTAGCTATGGTAGTAGAAGTAGTACTAGTAATGGTACCAATAGTTGCTATTGAATCAGCTGTCGCAGTAGCATTAGTAGTAGCAATAGCAGTAGTAGCAGTAGTAGTATAAATAGTAGCAGTGAAAGTTATAGAAGTAGTAGTAGTAGGGGCTGCAGTAGCAAAAATAGCAGTAGTTGTAGTAGTTGTAGCAATAGTAGCAGTAGTAGCAGTAGTAGAAGAAATAGTAGTTGTAGTAGTGGTAGTAGTAGTAGTTGTAGTAGTAGGAGGAGTAGTAGTAGTAGCTCTTGTTGTAGTAGTAGTAGTAGTTGTAGAAGTAGTAGTAGTAGTAGTAGTAGGAAATGTAGTAGTAGAAGTAGTAGTAGTAGTAGAAGCAATAGCAGTAGCAGTAGTAGCAGAGGTAGTAGTAGCTGTAGTAGCAGAAGTAGTTGAAGTAGTAGTTGTAGTTGTAATTGTAACAATCGTAGCAGCCATAGTAGCAGTAGAAGAAGTAGCAGTAGTAAACGTACTAGGAGATGTAGTAGTAGCAATTGTGGTAGCCGTCGTATTAGTAGTAGTGGTAGTAGTGGCAATAAAAGTAGTAGTAGTAGTAGCAGTCATTGTAGTAGTTGTCGTAGTAGTCGTTGTTGTTGTAGAAGTAGTAGCAGAAGTAGTAGGAGAAATTGTAATTGCAACTGTGGTAGCCGCAGTATTAGTAGTAGTAGCGGGCGTAGTAGCAGTAGTTGCTGTAGTAGTAGTAGTTGTTGTTGCTACTACTGCTACTACTGGTACTACTACGACACCTACTGCTTCTTCTACTGCTACTACTATTACTCCTATTGCTACTACTGCTACTAGTACTACTACTATGACTACTACAACAACTACTGCTAGTCATAGCAGTTGTAGTAGTAGCAGTAGTAGCAATAGTTGCACTAATAGAAATAGCAGTAGCAGCAGCAGTAGAAGTAGTAGTAGTAGCTGTAGTAGTAGTAGTAGTAGCAACAACTACAGTTGTTATTGGAGCAGTAGTTGAAGTAGCAGTAGTTGTAGTAGTAGAAACCATTGTAGTAGTAGTAGTAGTAGAAGAAGTCGTAGTAGTAGTAGCAGTAGTAGTAATAGTCATAGTTGCAGTGGTAGTAGTAGCAGCAACTGTTACAATAGCAGTAGTAGCACTAGTAGTAGCTGAAGTAGTAGTAGTAGTTATTATCGTAGTGGTAGTAGTAGTAGTAGTACTGGTAGTAGTAGCAGCAACTATAGTAGTTGTAAAAGTTGAAGTAGTAGCAGTAGTTGTAGTAGTTGTAGAAGTAGCAATAGTAGCAGCACAAGCAACATTAGTAGGAGTAGGAGTAGCAGTAGTAGCAAAAGTAGTAGTAGTAATAGTAGTAGTAGCAGTAGAGGTACTACTAGTGCTAGTAGTAGTAGTACTAGTAGTAGTAGTAGTAGTAGTAGTAGTATTAATAGTATTAGTTATTGCAGAAGTTGTACTAGTAGTAGCAGCAGTAGTAGCAAGAATAGTATCAGTAGTAGTACCTGTATTAGTAGTAGTAATAGTAGTAGTGCTAGTAGTATTAGTTGTAGTAGTAGTAGTACCTGTATTAGCAGTAGTAGCAGTAGTAGTTGGAGTAGCTATTGTAGTAGTAGAAGCTGAAGTCATAGTAGTCACACTAGTAGTAGCAGTATCATCAGTAAAAATAATAGTAGTTGTAGTAGAGCAATCATAGTAACAGTAGTAGTAGAGCAATAATAGTAACAGTAGTAATAGAAGTAGCAGTTGCATAAGTAGTAGCAGCAATAGTAGTGGAGCAATAGTAGTAGTAGTTGCAGTAGTCGTAGGAGTCATAGTACTAGCAATAGTAGTAGTTGCAACAGCTGTAATAGTAGCATTAGCTATAGTAGTAGTAATAGAAGTAGTAGTAGTAGTCGACAGTAGTGCTAATTTTAGTTGTAGTGCCAGTAGTAGCAGTAGTTGCAGTAGTAGTTGTAGAAGTAGCCGCTGTAGGAGTAGTGGTAGTAGTTGTTGTAGTAGTAATTGTAGTAGCAGATGTAGTAGTAGAAGTAGTAGTAGTAATAGTAGGAGAAGAAGTCGTAGTAGTGGTAGAAGCAGTAGTAGTATTATTTTTAATAGTAGCAGTAGTTCTTGTTGTTGTAATAGAACTAGCAATCATAGCAATAGTAGCAGTAGTTGTTATAGTAGTCGTTGTGGTGGTAGTGCTAGTGGCATTAGTAGTAGTGCCAGTAGTAATAGCAGTAGTAGTAGGAGCAAGAGAAATAGTGGTAGCAGCAGTAGTAGTTATCATAGTAGAAATAGTAGTTGTAGCATTAGTATTAGTACTGGTAGTAGTAGTAGTAGTAGTAGTAGTAGTAGTAGTAGTAGTAGTAGTAGTAGTAGTAGTAGCAGTAGTTGTAGTAGTAGTAGAAGTTACGGTAGCAGTAGAGTAGCAACAGCGACAGCTGCAGCAGCAGCAGTAGTTGTTGCAGTAGTAATTGTAGTAGCCATAGTAGCAGTCGTAGTAACTGTGTAACAGTAGTAGTAGTTGTCGTAGTAGTACTAGCAGTAGTAGAATTAGTAGCAGGAGCAGTAGTACTAGCGTAGTGCCAGTAGTAGTAGCAGTAGTAGTCGATGTACCTTTAGTCGTTGTAGCAGCAGCAGTAGTAGCAGTAGTAGTCGTAGTACCGTTAGTCATTGTAGAAGCAACAGTAGTAGTAGTAATAGTAGCATTAGTAGTAGCAATAGTAGTATGAGAAGTAGTAGTAGTTGGATAAGTAGTAGTTATAGCAGTAGTAGCAGCAGCAGTAATAGTGGTAGCTGGAGGAGGAGTAGTAGTAGAAGTTGTAGTAATAGTAGCAATAGCAGTAGTAGTAGTAATAGCAGTAGCAGTAGTAATTGTAGTCGTTATAGTCATAGTAGGATCAGCAGTAGCAGTAGTAGCAGTAGTAGTAGTAGTATTAGTAGTAGTAGCAATGGTAGTAGTAGTAGTGGTAGTAGTAGTAGCGGTAGTAGTTGTAGTAGTAGAAGTCGTCGTAGGACTTGCAGTAGTATTAGAAGCAGAAGTAGTACCAGCAGTAGTAGTAGCAGAAGAAGTAGTAGTAGTATTAGTAGCAGTAGTGGTAGTAGCTGTAGTAGTAGTAGTAGTCATGCTATTAGTAGCAGTAGTAGAACTATAAGCAGTGGTATTGGTAGCAGTAGTAGCGGTAGTGGTAGCAGAAGTAGTAAAAGGAGAAGTAGTATTTGAATTAGTAGCATTAGTAGGGCTAGAAGTAGAATTAGCCATAGAAGTAGTACTAGTTGTAGTAGTAGTAGTAGTAGTAGGAGGCATAGTTGCAGTAGTTGTCATCGCAGAAATAGTAGTAGTAGTAATATAAATTCTAATAGTAGTTGTTATTGTTATTCTAGTAGTTGTAGTTGCAATAGTAGCAAAAGTAGTGATAGTAGTAGTATTCGTAGTAGTACTAGTAGTAGAAGTGGTAGTAGTTGCAGTGTTAGTAGTACTAGTAGCAGTAGTAGTGATAGTAGTAGTACCAGTAGTAGTAGCAGAAGTTGTAAAAGGAGATGTTGCATTTCAAGCTATAGCAGTAGTAGTTGTAGACGTAGTAGTGGTAGTAGTAGTAGAAGTCGTAGTTGTAGTTGTTGTCATAGCAGACGAAGTAGTAGTAGTAGTAGTAGTAGTAATAGTAGCAGTGGCAGTAATAGTAGCAGTAGCAGTAGTTGTAGTTGTAGTAGTTGTTGCAGTAGTAGTAGAAGGCATAGTTGTCGTAGTAGTAGTTGTCGCAGTAGGTGTAGTGGTAGTAGCAATAGTTATAGCAGCAATAGTAGTAGTTGTAATAGTTGTAGTAGTAGAAGTTGTTGTCGTAGTTGGAGTTGCAGTAATAGTATTATGAGTAGTCGTATCAGAAGGAGTAGTCATAGTAGTAGTGGTAGTAGGAGTGATAGTAGAAGTAGTAGTGGTGGTGGTAGTAGTAGTAGTGTAGCAGTTGTAGTGGTAGTAGTACTTGCAGAAGTAGTAATAACACTAGTAGCAGCATCGAGAGCAATAGTCGTAGTAGTAGTAGTAGTAATAGCAGTAGTATTAGTAGTGTTATGTGTAGTTGTTGTAGTAGGACTAGTAGTAGCAGTAGTGGTAGTAGGAGTATGAGTAGTAGTGGTAGTTGCAGCAATTATTGTAGTAGTTATATTAGTAGTAGCGTTAGTAGTAGTAGAAGTAGCAGTCATAGAAGTAGGAGTAGTAGTAGTGACAGTAGCATTTGTAGCAATACATTAGTAGTAGTAGCAGTAGTAGTAGCAATAGCAGTAGCAGCAACAACACCAGTAGTAATAGTAGTAGCAGTAGGAGTAGTATTTCTATTGATAGGAGTAGTGGTAGTTGTAGTAGCGGGAGTAGAAGAGGTAGTCGTAATAATAGTAGCAGTAGGTGTTGGAGTAGGAGTAGGAGCAATAGTAGCAGCAGTAGTAGCTGCTGCAACTCTCTACAGTTGTAGTAGTAGAAGTAGTAGTGGTCGTAGTTTTAGCATCGATAGTAGTGGTAGTTGTAGTAGTTGAAGTTGTAGCATTGGTAGTAGTAGTAGTTGTTGTTGTTGTAGGAGTACTAGTAGTAGCAGTTGTACTAGTAGAGTAGTAGTAGTAGTAGTAGCAGAAGGAGTAAGACTAGTGGTTGTAGTAGTAGAGTAGGAGTAAGAGTAGTGGAAGTAGTTGCAGTTGTAGGAGTAGGAGCAGGAGTAGTAGCAGCAATAGTAGTAGTAGAACTAGTATTTGTAGCAGCAGAAGTAGTAGTAGTAGTAGGTGTAGTTGTAGTAGTGGTAGTTGTTGAAGTTGCAGCAGCAGCAGCAACAGTAGTAGTAAAAGTATTAATAGTTGTAGCAGTAGTTGTATTAGTAGTAGTAGTAGTGGCAATAGTAGCAATAGGAGTAATAGTAGTAGCAGTAGAAGCGGTAGTAGTTGAAGTAGTACTAGCAGTAATAGTAGTAGTAGTAGTAGTAGCAATGGTAGCAATAGTAGTAGTAGTAGAAGTAGTAGTAGTGGTAGCAGCAGAAGTGGTAGTAGTCGCTAAGTAGTAGTAGTAGTAATAGCTATAGTGGTTGTTGTAATAGTAGTAGTAGTAGGATAAGCCGCAGTAGTAGTAGTAGTAGTAGTAGAAGAAGCCATAGTAGTAGTTGTAGTAGTAGTAGAAGTCGCAGTAGTAGTAGTAGTAGTAGGAGCAGCAGTAGTAGTAGTGGTAGGAGCAGCAGTAGTAGTAATAGTAGTAGTTGCAGTTCTAGTAGTAGCAGCAGAAGTAGCAATAGTAGCAGTACTAGAAGTAGCTAAACTACTACTAGTAGTAGTTGTTGTTGTATTAGTAGTGGTAGTGGTAGCAGTAGTAGTAGTAGTAGTAGTAGTACTAGTAGTAGCAGTAGAAGCAATAGGTGTTGTAGTTGTAGCAGCAGTAGCAATAGTGCCACTGGTTGTTTTATTTGTAGAAGTAGTAGTAGTAGTAGTAGCACTAGCTACATTAGTAGTAGTAGGAGTAGCAGTAGTAGCAGCAGTAGTATTAGTAGCAGAGTAGTAAAAGAAGTTGCAGTAGTAGTTTCAGAAGTAGTAGTAGTTGTAGCAGTAGAAGTACTACTAGTAGTAGTAGTAGTAGTAGTAGTAGTAGTAGTAGTAGTAGTAGTAGTAGTAGTAGTAGTAGTAGTAGTAGTAGTAGTAGTAGTAGTAGTAGTAGTAGTATTAGTAGTAGTATTAGTAGTAGAAGTAGTAGTAGTAGTAGCAGTTGTACTAGCATACTAGTAGCAGAAGTGGTGGTAGGAGTAGTACTACTAGTAATAGTAGTAGTATTAGTAGTAGCAATATTAGCTATATTGGTATTAGTTGTAGTGGTAGTATTTGTAGCACAAATAGGAGTAGTAGTAGTATTAGTAATAGTAGTATTAGTAATAGTAGTAGCAGTGATAGTAGTTTTAGTAGGAGTAGTAGTACAAGTAACAGTAGTAGCGGTAGTTGCAATAGTAGTAGTAGTAGTAGTAGTGGTGGTTGTTGTAAAAGTAGTAGCAGTAGTAGCAGCAGCAATAGTTGTATTATTAGTAGTGTAGTAGTACCAATTGTATTAGCAGTATAATATTAGTAGTGCCAGTAGTATTAGTAGTAGTAGTAGCATTAGTAGTTGGAAAAGTAGTAGTAGGAGTTGTAGTTGTTATTGTAGCAATAGCAGCAGTAGTAGTAGGAGTAGCAGTTGCAGTAGTAGAAGTGGATGTAATTGTCATCACTATAATTGTAGGAGTATCATTAGTAAAAATAATAGCAGTTGTAGTAGGTGTAGTAGCAGTATTAGAGCAATAATAGTCATAGTAGTAGTAGAACTAGCACTTATATCAGTAGTAGTAGTAGTAGTAGTAGTAGTAGCACTAGTAGTAGAGCAATAGTAGTAGCTGTTGCAGTAGTTGAAGGAGTCATAATACTAGCAATTGCAGCAGTTGCAACAACAGCAATAGTAACATTAGTTGTAGTAGCAGTAGTAAAAGTAGTTGTTGTTGTAGTGCGAACAATAGTAGTAGTAGTAGTAGCAGTAGTTGTAGTACTAGTAGTAGAAGTAGCACCAGCAGGAGTAGTAGTTGTAGTGGTTGTAGTAGCAGTAGTAGTAGCAGATGTAGTAGTAGTAGTAGTATTAATTGAAGGAGAAGAAGTCATAGTAGCAGTAGTAGCAGTAGTAGTATATGTTTTAATAGTAGCAATTGTTGTTATTGTTTCAATAGAATTAGCAGTCGTAGTAGTAGTAGCAGTAGTTGGTACAGTAGTCGTAGTGGTGGTAGTACTAGCGACATTAGTAGTAGTGCCAATAGTAGTAGCAGTAGTAGTAGGAGCAAGAGAAATAGTGGTAGCGACAATAGTAGTGGTAGTAGTAGAAGCAGTAGTAGTTGCAAGAGTAGTAGTACTAGTGGTAGTAGTTGTAGTAGTAGTAGTAGCAGAAGTACTAGGCGTAGCAGTAGTTGTAATAGTAGTAGTAGTAGAAGTTACAGCAATAGTAGAGTAGTAGCAGCTGCAGCATCATTAGTTGTAGTAGTAATTGTAGTAACCGTAGTAACAGTCATAGCAATTGTAGTAGTAGCAGCAGCAGTAGTAGTAGTAGTAGTATAGTAGTATTGGAAGTACCATTAGTCGTTGTAGCAGCAGCAGTAGTATCAGTAATAGTAGTATTAGCTGTAGCAATAGTAGTACCAGAAGTAGTAGTAGTAGGATAAGTTGTAGTTGTAGCAGTATGAGTAGTAGTAGCAAAAGTAGTAGTAGTAGAAGTAGTAGTAGCAGTAATAGAAGTAGTTGTAGTAGTAGTAGTAGTAGTAGTAGCAGTAGCAGTAGTAGTTGTAGTTGTTATAGTGGTAGCAGTAGCAATAGTAATAGTAGTAGCAGGAGTGACACTAGTATTAGTAGTAGTAGTTGAAGTAGGAAAACTAGTAATAGTAGTAATAGTAGTAATAGTAGTAGTTGTTGTAGTAGTAGTAATAGTAGAAGTAGTAATAGTAGTAGTAGTTGCAGTAGTAGTTGACAGTAGAAGTAGTAGTAGTAGTAGTTGTTGTTATAGTAGTAATAGTAGTAGCAGTAGTAGTAATAGTAGTAATAGTAGTAGTAGTTGCAATAGTTGCAAAACTAGTGGTTGTAGTAGTAGTAGTAGCAGCAGCACTAGTAGTAGCAGCAGCAACAGTAGTAGTAGAAGAAATCGTAGGAGTAGCTGAAGAAGTAGTAGTTGTTGTGGTATTAGTAGTAGTAGTGGCTATAGTACTAATTGCCGTAGTAGCTGAAGAAGTACTAGTAGCATTAGTAGTAGGAGTTTTATTAGTAGCAATTGTTGTAGTAGAAATAGAAGTAGGTGTAGTAGTAGTAGTAGTAGTAGGTGATGTACTAGTAGGAATAGGAGAAGTAGTAGTATAGGCAGTCGCAATATTAATAATAGTAGAGTGGTAGCAGTAATAGCAGAAGTAGCAGTAGTTCTAGTAGTAGTAGCAATAGTAGCGGAAGTAGCAACCGCAATAGTAGTCATAGTAGTAGTAGCAGTAGTTGTAGTAGAAGTAGTAGTAGTAGGAGAAGTATAGTAGTTGTAGTAGTTATAGAAATAGTAGTAGTAGTAGTAGTAGTAGTAGTAGTCGTAGTAGTAGTAGT
Organism: Trichopus zeylanicus subsp. travancoricus; assembly: GCA_005019695.1. Lineage (NCBI taxonomy): Eukaryota > Viridiplantae > Streptophyta > Magnoliopsida > Dioscoreales > Dioscoreaceae > Trichopus > Trichopus zeylanicus. Next base: position 39,996 of record RXID01008608.1, read on the forward strand.
TGTAGTAGTAGTAATAGTAGTAGTAGCAGCAGTAGCAGTAGTGAAAGTAGTAGTTGTTGTTGTACCAGTTGTTGTAGCAGTAGTCATAGTAGTAGTACTAGTAGTAGTGGTAGCAGCCGTAGTAGAAATAGAAGTAGTTGTAGCAGTAGTAGTAGTATCAGTAGTAGTACTAGAAGAGGTTGTAGCAACAGTAGTAGGCATAGTATTAGTAGTAATAGTAGAAGCAATAGCAGGAGTAGTAGTAGTAGTAGTAGTAGTAGTAGTAGAAGGAATAGAAGCCGTTGTAGCACTAGTAGAAGTAGGAGTGGTATTAATTGTAGGAGCAGTAGTAGGATTAGTTGGAGTAGCAGTAGCAGCGATAGAAGTATATGTAGTCGTAGTAGCAGTAGAAGTCGGAGTATCAGTAGTAGCAGTAGTGGTTGTGGTAGTAGTAGTAGTAGTAGTCGAAGTAGTAGTAGCTGTAGTAGGAGCGGTAGTAGCAGTAATAGTAGTAGTAATAGTAGTAGTAGTAGTAGCAGTAGCAGTAGCAGTAGTAGTTTTAGTATTAGTATTAGTAGTAGTAGTAGTAGTAGTAGCAGTCATAGTACGTGTAGCAGCAATTGTAGAAGAAACAGTAGTAGTATTAGTAGGAGTAGCAGTTGCAGTTGCAGTAGTAGAAGTGGTAGCGGTGGCAGTAGTAGTAGGTGCATCATTAGTAAAAATAATAGTAATTGTCCTAGTAGTAGCAGTAATAACAGTTGTAATAGTAGGTGTAGGAGTAGACGAAATAGTAGCAGTAGCAGTAGTGGTACTATCAACAGCAGCAGTAGTTATAGTAGTAGTAGCAGCGGAAGTAGTAGTCGTTGAAGTTGCAATAGTTGTAGCAGAAGTAGTAGTAGGACAAGTAGTTGTTGTAGTAGTAGTAGTAGTAGAAATAGTGGTCGTAGTAGTAGCAGCAGTAGTAGTCGTAGTAGTTGTAGTAAAAGTAGTAGTGGTGGTTGGTAGTAGTAGTATAGTAGTAGTAGTAGTAGTAGTAGTATAGTAGTAGTAGTAATAGTAGTAGTAAGTAGTAGTAGTAGTAGTAGTAGTAGTAGTAGTAGTAGTAGTAATAGTAGTAGTAGTAGTAGTAGTAGTACTCGTAGTAATAGTAGTAGTTGTAGTATTAGTAGTAGTAGCAGTAGTAGCTGTAGTAGCAGACATAGTAGTTATTATTGTAGTTGTTGTAGCAGTAGTCATAGTAGTTGCAGTAGTAGTGGGAGCAGCCATAGTAGTAGTAGAAGTAGTAGTAGTAGTAGAAAAAGTAGTAGTAGTAGAAGTAGTAGTAGTAGTAGAAGTAGGAGCTGGAGTAGTAGTAGTATTCGTTGTAGTAGAAGCACTAGAAGCAGTTGTGGCACTAATAGAAGTAGTAGTTGTAATAGTAGGAGCAGTAGTAGCAGTAGTGGTTGTAGTAGTAGCAGTAGTGGTTGTAGTAGTAGTAGTAGTTGGAGTAGTAGTAGTAGTAGTACTAGTGGTAGTAGCAGTAATAGTTGTTGTAGTAGTAGTAGTTGTAGCAATAGTTGTAGTAGTTGGAGTAGTTATTAGTCGTAGTAGTAGTGGCAGTCATAGTCGGAGTTCTAGTAGTAATAGGAGGAGCAGTAACAGTAGTAGTTGGAGTAGCAGTTGCAGTTGCACTAGTAGAAGTGGTAGGAGAAGCAGTAGTAGTCGGAGTATCATTAGTAAAAATAATAGTAGTTGTAGCAGTAGTAGGAGGAGTAGTTGTTGTAATAGTAGGCGTAGGAATAGAGGAAATAGTAACAATAGTTATAGTTGTAGGAGCAGTAGTGGTAGTTTTAGTAGCAGCAACAGTCGTTGTAGTAGTATTAGTTGTAGTTGTAATAGGAGCAGTATTAGTAATACTAGTAGTAGTAGTTGTAGCAGTTGTTGTCGTTGCAATTGTTACAGTGGTAGTAGCAGCAGTAGTAGCAGTTGTAATGCTAGCAGTAGTCGTAGAAGTAGGAGAAGTAGTAGTAGTTGTAGTAGTAGCAGTAGTCGCAACAGCAAAAGTAGTTATAGTAGTAGTAAAAGTAGTAGTTGCAAAAATAGTTGTTGTAGTAGTAGTAGTGCTAATAGTAGTAGTTGTAGGAGTAGTAGTTGTAATAGTATTAGAAGAAGTATTAGTAGGACTAGTAGGAGTAATAGCAATAGCAAGAATAGCAGGAGGGCCAGTAGCACTTGTCATAATAGTAGTAGTAGTAGTCGTAGTGGCAGAAGCAACAGCAACAACACTAGTAATAGTAGTAGTGGTAGTAGGGAAAGTAGTAGTAGAGTTAGTAGCAGTGGTAGTAATAATAGTAGAGGTTGTTGTTGTAGTAGTACTCAGAGATGAAGTACTAGTTGTAGTAGTAGTAGCAGCAGCAGCAGTAGTAGCAGCAGTCGTAGTACTACAAGTAGCATTGGCAATAGTACCATTGGTAGTAGTAGTAGAACTAGTTGTTGGAGCAGTAACAGTAATAGCAGCAGTGGTAGTATTAGTAGTAGCAGTAGCAGCAGTAGCAGCAGCAGCAGCAGTAGTTATAGTAGTAGTAGCAGTAGTAGAACTTGTAGTAGTAGTAGTAATAGTAGTAGTAGTAGTAGTAGCAGTAGCAACATTTGTGCTAGTAATAGAAGTAGTTGTTGTCATTGTAGCAATAGTAGCAGTAGTAGTAGTAGCAGCAGAAGTTATTGTAGAAGTAGGTGTAGGAGTAGCAGTTGTAGTAGTAGTAGAAGTTATAGTAGAATTTATAGTAGCAGTAGTAGTCGTAGTAGTAGTAATCATAGTAGTATAAGTTAGAGTAGACGTAATAGCATTAGAAGTCACATTAGTAGTAGTAGTAGTAGCAGCAGCAGCAGCAGTAGTAGTAGTAGTAGTAACAGTAGCAGTAGTAGTAGTAGTAGTAGTAGGGGTAATTGTTGTAGCAGTAATAGTAGTAGTAGTAGTAGGGGTAATTGTTGTAGCAGTAATAGTAGCAAAAGTAGTAGTAGTAGTAGTATTAGTAGCAATAGCAGCTGCAGCAACAATAGCAGCAGCAGTAGTAGTAGTATTAGTTGTAGTTTGGGTAGTAGCAGTAGTAGTAGGAGTAATAGTTGTTACAGTTTTAGTAGTAGAAGTTGCAGTAGTAGTAGTTGTTGTTGTAGTAATAGTAGTAGTATTAGTTCTAGTAGTAGTAGTAGTAGTAGTATTAGTACTAGTAGTAGCAGTACTAGTAGTAGAAGCAGTAGTATTAGGATGAGTAGTAGTAGTAGTAGTAGTAGTAATTGAGGTAGTTGCTGTAGTAATAGTAGAGGGAGAAGTATTAGTAGTAGCAGTAGTAGTAGCTATAGTAGACGAAGTAGTGTAGCATTAGTAGTAGTACTAATAATAGGGGTAGTCATAGTAATAGTAGCAGTTGGAGTACTAGTTGTAGTTTGGGTAGTAGTAGTAGTAGTAGCAGCAGCAGCAGCAGTAGTAGTAGTAACAGGAGTAGTGAAAGTAATAGTAGTAGTAGTAGCAATAGCAGTACTAGCAGTATTAGTGGTTGCAGTAATAGTAGTCGTAGTAGTAGTACTAGTAGTAGAAGCATCAGTTGTAGTAGTAGCCGTAGTAGTAGTAGTAGTAGTATTGGTAGTAGTAGAAGTAGCCGAAGAAGAAGTAGTAGTGATAATAGTTGTAATAGTAGTAGTAGTAGTAGTAGTAGTAGTAGTAGTAGTAGTGTAGTAGTACTAGTAATAGGAGTAATAGTAGTAGTAGTAATAGCATAATGAGTAGTAGTACTAATAGAAGTACTAGTGGTAGTAGTTGTTGTAGAAGTAGAATTAGTAGGAGGAGTAGGAGTTATGGTAGGAATTGGCGTTGGAGGAGTAGTAGTTGACGTAGTATTAGGAGTAGCAGTAGCCGTAGTAGTGGTAGTAGCAATAGTAATAGCAGTTGCAGCAGCAATTGTAGTGGTAGTAGTTGTGGTAGCGACCACAACAGTCATAGTAGTAGTCGTAGTAGCAACAGTAGCAGAAGTAGCGGAAGTTGCTGCAATAGCAATAGCCATTGTAGCTATAGTAGTAGTAGTAGTAGTAACAGCAGCAACAGTATTAGCGGTAGTGTGATTAGTAGCTGTAGTTCTCAAAGTAGTAGTAGCAGTATTAGCAGTTGTAGTAGAACTAGCAGTCGTAGTAGCAATAGTAGTTGCAAAAGTAGTAGTAGTCGTAGCTTTGCTAGTAGCGGTAGTACTGTTTTTATTAGTAGTAGTAGTATTAGTAATAATAGTATTGTAGTAATAAAATTAGTTGTAGTAGTATTTATAGTAGCGGAAGTAGCAGTTGTAGTAGTAGTAGGAGTAGTTGTAGTAGTAGTTGGAGTAGGGGTAGTAAGAGTAGTAGTAGAAGTAACAGTAGTAGCAATAGTTGCAGTAGTGGTTTTAGTAGCAGTGGGAGTCATAGTAGTAGTTGTAGTAGCTGTCGCAGTCGAAGCAAGCGCAGTGTGGCAGTAATTACAGTAGTAGTAGTAGTGTTAATAATACTATTAGTACCGGTAGTAGTGGTAGTAGGAGGAGTAGTAGTAGTAGTAATAGTAGTAGTAGTAGTAGTAGTAATAGTTGTAGGAGAAGCAGTAGAAGTAGGAGTAGTAGCAGCAACTGTAGTAGTAGTTGTGGTAGTAGCTATTGTAGTAGTCATAGTAGTAGTCATTGTAGTAGCAGTAGTAGCCGCATTTGTAGTAGTAGCGATTGTAGAAGTCGTAGCAGTCCTAGCAGTGATAGCAGCAACACCAATAGTAGGAGATGTCGTAGTAGTAGTAGTTGTTGTAGTAGTTCTAATAATAGTAGTAGTAGCAATACTAGTTTTAGCTGTAGTAGTTGTTGCAACTGTAGTATTAGTAGGAGTAACAGTAGTAGTAGTAGCCGAAGTAGTAGGGGGAGTCATAGTCGTAGCAGAAATGGTAGCAGTAGTCGTAGTAGTAGTATTTTGAGTAGCAGTTGTAATAGCAACAGAAGTAGTACGAGAAGCAGTAGTAGCAATTGTTTTAGCGGTAGTAGTAGTAGCGGCAACAAGAGTAGCAATAGTAGCGTAGCAATAGTAATAGAAGTAATAGTAGTAGTCGTTGTAACAATAGTAGTAGCCATAGCAGTAGTCGTTATAGTAGTAGTTGTTGTTGTTGTGATAGTATTAGCAGTAATTGTGGTAGCAGTAGCAAAAGTAGTCGTAGTAGGAGAAGCAGTATTAGTTGCATTAGTGGTAGTAGTAGTAGTTAGAGTGATAGTAGAAGTAGCAGTGGTTGCAGTAGTTGCGGTAGTTGCAGTAATAGTAGCAGCAGCAGTAGTAGTAGTAGCAGTAGTCATAGTAGCAGTTGTAGTAGCAGTTGCAGCTATTGTAGCAGCAGCAATAGTAGTAGTAGTAGTAGTAGTAGTAGTAGTAGCGGTAGTTGCCATTGTAGTACTTATAGTATTAGGAGTAGAACTAGTTGTAGCAGTAGAAGTAATCAGAGTAGTAGTAATAGTTGTAGTAGTTGTTGCAGTAGTAGTAGCAGTATTAGCCATAGTAATTATACTACCAGTAGCAGAAGTAGTAGTAGTAGCAGTAGTAGTGGTAGTAGTAATAGCGGTAGTAGCAGTAGTAGTAGTAGTAGTAGTAGCAGTAGCAGTGGTAGTTGTAGCAGTAGTAGCTACACTATCAGTAGTAGAAGTAGCAGTAGTAGTATTAGTAGTAGTAGGAGTAGCAGTAGTTGCAGTAGTAGTTGTAGTAGAAGTAGTAGTAGTAGGAGAAGTAATAGTTGTTATTATAATAGAAGCGGATGTAGTAGTAGCAGTAGTAGTAGTAGTAGTAAAAGTCATAGTAGTAGCAGTAGTAGTTATAGTAGTAGTACTAGTAGTAGCAGTAATTGCAAAAGTAGTTGTAGAAGTAATAGTGGTAGTAGGAGTAGTAATAGTATTAGTAGTAGCAGCAGCAGTAGTAGTAGTAATAGTAGCAGCAGCAGTAGTAGTAGTAGCAGTCGAAGGAGTAGCTGTGTTATAGCAGTAGTAGCAGTAGCATTAGTAGTAGTTGCAAGAGAAATAATGGTAGTATTAGTGGCAAGAACAACAACAACAGAATTAGTAGTAGTAGTAGTAGTAGCAACAACAAGAACAGTAGCAGTAGTAGTGGTAGTAGGAGTAATAGTAGTAGCAGTAGTAGTGGTGGTAGTTGTAAAAGTCATAGTAGTAACAGTAGTACTAGTAGCAGTAAAAGTCGTAGTAGTAGTAGTGGTGGTTATAGTAGTAGTACTAGCAATAGCAGTTGTTGTAAAACTAGTTGTAGTAGTTGTAGTAGTAGTTGCAGTAGCTATTGAAGCATTAGTAGAGGCAGTAGTAGCAATAGTCGTAGTAGCAGACGCAATATTTGCAGTAGTGGTAGCAGTAGTTGTAATAGTATTAGCAATAGCGGAAGTAGCAGTAGTAGTTGCAGAAGCAGTAGTGGATGTAGCAGTAGTCGAAGGAGCAGCAATGTAGTAGCTGTAGTACCAGTAGCATCAATAGTACTTATGGGAGACATAGTAACAATATTAGTAGCAACAAAAATAATAATTGCATTAATAGTGGTAGTAGTTGTAGCAACAACAACAACAGTAGTAGTAGTAGTGGGAGTAGAGGTAGTAGTAGTAGAAACAGTAGTTGTAATAGCAGTAGTAGTAGGAATAGCACTAGTAGTAGTAGTCGAAACAGTAGCTGTAATAGCAGTAGTAGTAGTCGTAGTAGTAAAAGCAGTAGTAGTAGCAGGAGTTGTAGTAGTAACAGTAGCAGTAGTATAAGTAGTAGTACTCGTAGTTGCAGTAGTTGCAGAAGTAGAAGTAGTAGTATTAGTAGAAGAAAAAGTAGTAGGAGTAGTAGTAAGAGAAGTAGTAGCCATAGCAGTAGTTGTTTTAGCAGATGTAATAGTAGTAAGAGGAGAAGGCATAGTAGTAGTAGAAATAGTAGAAGAAATACTAGTAGTCACAGAAGCAATAGTAGTTGCAGTAATAGTAGTAGTAGTAGTCATTGGAGTAGCAGTATTAGCATTAGTAATAGCAGTTGTAGCTGTTGCAGTAGGAGTAGTAGAAACAGTAGTAGTAGTAGTATTAGTAGTAGTTGTCATAGTAGCAATAGTAAGAGTAGTAGGAGTAGTAGTAGTAGCAGTAGTAGGAGTAGTGGTAGTAGCTGCTGTAGAGTAGTAGTTGTAGCTGTAGTAGTAGCAATTGTAGTAGCAGTAGCAGTAGTTGTAGTAGTATCAGTACCAATAGCAGTAATAGTAGTATGTGAAGTTGTAGAAGTTATTATTGTACGAGTAGTAGTGGTAGTAGCGATTGTAGTAGTAGTTATAATAGTAGTACCAGAAGCAGCAGTAGTTGTAAAAGTAGTTGTAGTAGTAACAGTAGCAATAGTTGCAGTAGTAGTAGTGGCAGTAGTAACAATAGCAATAGAAGGATGAGTAGTTGCATTAGTTATAATAGTAGAAGTAGTAGTAGCAATAGTAGCAGTAGTAGCAGTAGTAGTAATAATAGTGCTAGTAGTAGCAGCAATAGTAGTAGTAACAGCAGCGACAACAATAGCAGTAGAAGTAGTAGCAGTAGAAGCGGTAGCAATTGTAGTAGTAGTAGGAGAAGTGGTAGCAGTAGTAGCAGAAGTAGTAATAGCAATAGTAGTTGGCGTTGTATTAGTAGTAGCAGTAGAACTAGCGACAGGAGTTGTAGTAGTAGTAGTAGAAGTAGAAGCAGTAGAAGCAGTTGTGGCAGTAATAAAAGTAGGAGTGGTAGTAATAGTAGGAGCAATATTAGGAGTAGTGGGAGTATCAGTAGTAGTGGGAGTGTCAGTAGTAGCCATAGTGGTTGTAGTAGTAGTAGTAGTTGGTGTAGTAGTAGTAGTAGTACTAGTGGTAGTAGCTGTAATAGTAGTAGTAGTAGTAGTAGTTGTTGTTGTTGTTGTAGTTGGAGCAGTTATTTGCAGTAGTAGTAGTAGCAGTCATAGTCAGAGTTTTAGTAGTAGTAGAACAAGTAGTAGCAGTAGTAGTTGGAGTAGCAATTGAAGTTGCACTAGTAGAAGTGGTAGGAGAAGCGTAGTAGTCAGAGTATCATTAGTACAAACAATAGTAGTTGTAGGAGTAGTAGCAGGAGTAGTTGTTGTAATAGTAGGCATAAGAATAGAGGAAATAGTGGTAGGAGTAGTAGTGGTAGTTGTAGTAGCAGCAGCAGACGTTGTAGTAGTATTAGTTGTAGTTGTAATAGGAGCAGTAATAGTAGCATTAGTAGTAGTAGCTGTAGGAGTTGTTGTTGTTGTAATTATAGCAGTGGTAGTAGTAGCAGTTGTAGCAGCTGTAATGGTAGCAGTAGTCATAGAAGTAGGAAAAGTAGTAGTAGTTGTAGTAGTAGCAGCAACAGCAACAACAAAAGTAGTTACAGTAGTAGTAAAAGTAGTAGTTGCACAAATAGTTGTTGTAGTAGTAGTAGTAATAGCTGTAATTGTAGGAGTACTAGTTGTAATAATATTATAAGTAGTAGTAGTTAGACTAGTAGGAGTAATACCAATAGCAAAAGTGGCAGGAGGGCCAATAGCACTTGTCGTAATAGTCGTAGCAGTAGTAGTTGTAGTATTAGAAGCAGCAGCAACAACACTAGTCGTAGTAGTAGTAGTAGTAGTAGTAGGGTAAGTAGTAGTAGAGGTAGTAGCAGCGGTGGTAACAATAGCAACAGTTGTCATTGTTGTAGTACTCAGAGATGAAGTAGTAGTTGTAGTACTAGTTGTAGTAGTAGTAGTAGTAGTAGTAGTAGTAGTCGTAGTACTACAAGTAGCATTGGCAATAGTACCACTAGTAGTAGTAGTAGAACTAGTTGTAGGAGCAATAATAGTAATAGTAGTAGGAGTAGTATTAGTAGTAGCTAGAGCAGTAGTAGCAGTAGCAGTAGTAGTAGTAGTAATAGTAGTAGTAGCAATAGTAGCAGTAGTAGCAGTTGCAGTAGTAGTAGTACTAGCAGGAGGAGGAGGAGTAGTAGTAGTAGTAGTAGTAGTAGTAGTAGTAACAGGAGGAGGAGGAGTAGTAGTAGTAGTAGTAGTAGTAGTAGTAGTAGTAGTAGAAGTAGCAGCAGCAACATTTGTGCTGGTAATAGAAGTAGTTGTTGTCGTTGTAGCAATAGTAGCAGTAGTAGTAGTAGTCGTAGCGGTGGTAGTAAGAGTATTAGCAGAAGTTATAGTAGAAGTAGTACTAGTAGTAGTTGTTGTAGTAGTAGTAGAAGTTATAGTTGAATTATTAGTAGCAGTGGTAGTTGTAGTAGTAGTAATCATAGTAGTATAAGTTAGAATAGAATTAATAGCAGTAGAAGTAGCAGTAGAAGTAGTAGTAGTAGCAGTAGTAGTAGTAGTAGTATTAGTAGTAGTAGTAGCAGCAGTAGTAGTAGGAGTAATTGTTGTTGCAGTAATAGTAGTAGAAGTAGTAGCAGTAGTTGTATTAGTAGCAGTAGCAGCAGTAGCAGCAGTGGTAGTATTAGTAGTAGTAGTAGCAGTAGTAGTCGTAGGAGCAGTAATAGTTGTTGCAGTTGTAGTAGTAGAAGTAACAATAGTAGTAGTAGTAATAGTTATAGTAGTAGTAGTAGTAGTATTAGTACTAGTGGTAGCAGTAGTAGTAGTAGAAGAAGTAGTATTAGCTTTAGTAGAAGTAGTAGTAGTAGTAATTGAGGTAGTTGCAGTAGTAATGGTAGAGGGAGAAGTATTAGTAGTAGAAGAAGTAGTGTAGCAGTAGTAGTGATACTAATAGTAGGGGTAGTCATAGTAATAGTAGTAGTTGGAGTACTAGTTGTAGTTGTAGTAGTAGTAGCAGCAGCAGCAGCAGTAGTAGTAGTAGTAATAGGAGTAGTGGAAGTAATAGTAGTAGTAGTAGCAATAGTTATATTAATAGTAGTAGTAGAAGTAATAGTGGTAGTCGTAGTAGTAGTACTAGTAGTAGAAGCATCATTTGTAGTGGTAGCCGTAGTAGTAGTAGCAGTAGTATTGGTAGTAGGAGAAGTAGCCGAAGAAGTAGTAGTGATAATAGTTGTAATAGTAGTAGTAGTAGTAGTAATAATAGTAGTAGTGTAGTAGTACTAGTAATAGGAATAATAATAGTGGTAGTAGCAGAATGAGTAGCAGTATTAATAGTAGTACTAGTGGTAGTAGTTGTTGTAGAAGTAGTAGTAGGAGGAGCAGGAGTGGTACGAATTGGTGTAGGAGAAGGAGTAGTGGTTGGTGTAGTATTAGGAGTAGCAGTAGCTGTAGTAGTACTAGTAGCAGTAGTAGTAGTAGTAGTAGTAGCAATTGTAGTGGCAGTAGTTCTAGTAGCGGCGACAGCAGACATAGTAGTAGTAGTAATAGCAGTAGTAGCAATAGTTGCTGCGGTAGCCGTAGCCGTTGTAGCAATAATAGTAGTAGTAGTAGTAGCAGAAGTATTAGCGATAGTGTCATTAGTAGTTGTAGTTTCAAAGTAGCAGTAGCAGTATTAGTAGTTGTAGTAGAAGTAGCAGTAGTAGAAGCAATAGTAGTAGCAGAAGTAGTAGTAGTCATAGTTTTTCTAGTAGCAGTAGTACTATTATTATTAGTAGTAGTAGTATTAGTAATAATAGTATTGCAGTAGTAGTACTACTTGTAGTAGTATTTATAGTAGCGGAAGTAGTAGTTGTAGTGGTGGTAGGAGTAGTAGTAGTTGTGGTTGGGGTAGGAGTAGTAGGAGTAGTAGTAGAAGTAGTAGTAGTAGTAGCAGTAGTTGCAGTAGTGGTTTTAGTAGCAGTGGGAGTCATAGTAGTGGTTTTAGTAGAAATCGCAGTAGAAGCAACAGCAGTAGTAGCAGTAGTGTTAGTAGTACTATTAGTACGAGTAGTAGTGGTGGTCGGAGTAGTAGTAGTAGTAGTATTAGTTGTAGGAGAAGTAGTAGAAGTAGTAATAATAGTAGCAGCCGTAATAGAAGTTGTTCTACTAGCTATTATAGTAGTCATTGTAGTAGTCATAGTATTAGCAGTAGTAACCGCATTGGTAGTAGTAGCGGTTGTAGCGGTCGTAGCAATCGTAGTAGCAACACCAATAGTAGGAGACATAGTAGTAGAAGTAGCAGTATAAGTAGTAGTAGTTGTAGTAATTCTAATAGTAGTAGTCGTAGCAATACTAGTTTTAGCAGTAGTAGTAGTTGCAATTGTAGCATTAGAAGGAGTATCAGTAGTAGTAGTAGCCAAAGTAGTAGCGGTAGTAAGAGTACTAGGTGGAGTCGTAGTTGTAGCAAAAATGGTAGCAGCAGCAGTAGCAGTACTTTTAATAGTAGTTGTAGTAGCAATAGATGTAGTACGAGCAGCAGTAGTAGCAACTGTTTTAGCGGTAGTGGTAGTAGTGGCAACAAGGTCAGTAATAGTAGTGTAACACTAGTAATAGTAGTAGTACTACTAGTAGTAATAGTAATAGTAGTAGTAGTAGTGGTAGTAGTAGTATTAGCAGTAGTAGTTATAGTAGTAGTCGCAGTAGTAGTGGTAGTAGCAGTAGCAGTAGTAGCGGTAGTGGCAGTAGCAGTGGCAGTAGTAGTAGTTGTAGCAACAATATTAGTAGTAGAAGTAGCAGTAGTAGTCGTAGTAGTAGTAACAGTAGCAGTAGTTGTAGTAGCAGTTGTAGTTGAAGTAGGAGAAGTAATAGTTGTTATTGTAGGAGAAGTGGAAGTAGTAGTAGTAGTAGTAGTAATAATGGTCGTAGTAGTAGCAGTAGTAGTTATAGTAGTAGTACTGTTAGTAGCAGTAGTTGCAAAAGTAGTTGTAGTAGTAGTGGTAGTAGGAGTAGTAATAGTATTAGCAGTAGCAGCAGAAGCAGTAGTAGTAGCAGCAGCAGCAGCACTTGTAGTAACTGTCGAAGGAGTAGCATTGTATTAGCTATAGTTGCAGTAGCATTAGTATTAGTTGTAGGAGAAATAGTAGTAGTATAAGTAGCAACAACAAAGACAACATTAGTGGTGGTGGTAGTAGTAGTAATAGTAATAACAACAATACTAGTAGTAGTAGTGGTACTAGGGGTAGTAGTAGTAGTATTAGTAGCCGCAGTAGTAGTAGTAGTAAAAGTCATAGTAGTAGCAGTAGTGGTTATAGTAGTAGTACAAGCAGTAGCAGTTGTCGTAGAACTAGTTGTATTAGTAGCAGTAGTTGCAATAGCAGCAGAAGAATTAGTAGAAGCAGTAGTAGTAATAGTCGTAGTACCAGAAGCAATATTTGCAGTAGTGGTAGCAGTAGTAGTAATAGTTTAGCAGTAGCGGCAGTAGCAGTAGTAGTAGCAGCAGCAGCTGTAGAAGTAGTAGCAGTCGAAGGGGTAGCAGTGTAGTAGCAGTAGTAGCAGTAGCATCAGTAGTACCAGTAGGAGAAATAGTAGTTGTATTAGTAGCAATAAAAACAACAATATTATTAGTAGTAGTTGCAGTTGTAGCAACAACAACAACAGTAGTAGTACTAGTGCTAGTGCTAGTACTAGTAGTACTAGTAGCAGTAGCATTCGTTGCAGCTGTAGTAGCAGTAGTACTAGTAGCCGTAGTAGTACTAGTAGTAATAGTGGCAGTTGTAGCAGTCGTAGTAGTTGTAGTAGTACTAGTTGTAGTAGTAGCAGGAGCATATGTAACAGTAGTAGTCGCAAGAGTAGTAGCAGTAGAACTAGTACTAGTTGTAGAAGCGATAGTAGTAGTTGTAGTAGTAGTAGTAGCAGTAATAGTAGTAGTACTAGTAGTAGAATTAGGAGAAGTAGTAGGAGTAGTAGTAGTTGTAGTAGAAGTAATCGCAATAGTAGTAACTGTAGCAGTAGGAGAAGTAGTAGGAGTCCTTCTATTAGCAGCAGTAGGAGAAGTACTAGGAGTCATTCTATTAGTAGCAGTAGTAGCAACAACAACGGTAGCAGAAATAGAAGTTGTAGTAGTATTCTTAGTAGTAGCAGTACTACTAGTAGTAAAAGTCGTAGCAGTAGCAGTAATCGTTATAGTAGTACTACTACTAGTAATAGTTGTTGTAAAAGTAGTTATTGTTGTAGTATCAGTAGATGCGCTACTAGTAATAGTAGTAGTAGTAGCAGAAGAAATATGTACAGCAGTGGCAATAGTAGTAGTAGTATTAGCAAAAGCGACAATAGCAGTAGTAGTAGTAGTAACAGTAGTAGTAGTATTAGCAGTCAAAGGAGTAGCAGTGTAGTAGCAGTAGTAGCAGTAGTAGCAGTAGCATTAGTAGTAGCAGTATAAGAAATACTTACTGCTACTATTATTACTACCACTACCACTACTACTACTACTACTACTATTGCTAGTGCTCGTACTACTCTTACTACTTTACTACTACTACAAATTCTGCTACTCAAACTAATACTTTTACAATTACTACTACTGCTGCTGCTACTACTACAACTAGTACTGCTACTAGTATACTACTACTTCTGCTACGACTGCTACTACTACTAGGAGTAATACTCTTACTACTACTTCCACTACTACTTCGACTACTACAAATACTACTATGACAGCTACTGCTACTAGTACTGCTGCTGCTACTATGGTTACTACTACTACTACTTCTATTGCTACTATTACTGCTACTACTACTACTATGACTACCACTACTATTAATCTTGCTGCTGCTATTATTACTACTAGTACTAGAACAACAACAACAACTACTACTACTATTACTACGCTTACTACAACTATTATGACCTCTACTATCGCTACTGCTACTCCTATTACGACAACTACTGCTACTATTACTATACCTCCTACTATTAGTAGTACTACTACTACTCCAACTAGTATTCCTTCACCTACACATATTCCTACTACTACTTCCACTGCTACCACCACCACTACTACCACTACTACTACTACTACTGCTATAATTACTACTACTGCTGCTACCACATCTGCTACTACTGCTGCTGCTACTACTACTACTACTACTTCTACTTCTACTACTACTATTGCTACTAGTAGTACTACTACGACAACAACTACTACTGCTACTACTACGACTAATGCGACTACTACTACTGCAGCTACTACTATTACTAATGCTACCACTACAACTGTTGTTGTTGCTGCTGTTATTGCGACTATTACTACTGCGACTACTACTACTACTCCTCATATTTCTACTACAATTTCTGCTACTCCTACTACTATTATTGCTTCTACTACTACAGCAACCACTGCTGCCACTACTACTACTACTGTTGTCGCTCCTGGAGCTACTAATACGGCTACTACTACTACTACCATTACTACTACTACGACTGCTACTACAACTACTATTGTTGCTGCTGCTACTACTATTTCTTATACAACAAGAACTCATACGACGACTATTGCAGTTGTTGTTGCTGCTGCTACTATTAATACTACTACTGCTATTACTTCTACTGCTACTACTATTACAACAACTACTACAGCTACTACTGCTATAACTACTTCTACTACTAGTACTAGTAGTACTACTTCTGCTACTTCTGCTATTACTATTACTTCTACTACTATTACCACTACTACTACTACTACTATAACAAATGCTACTATTACAACAACAACTACTACTATGACTACCACTACTACAACTGCTCCAACTACTACTCTTAGTAATGCTACTAGTACTACTGCTTCAACTACTACTTCTACTACTACTACTACTTTGTCTCAACTACAACTACTATTGCTACTATTGCTATTACTAATGCTACCGCTACTATTGTAGCTACAACTACTGCTACTACTCCATCTACTGCTACTACTACTTGTACTACTACTGCTACTGCTGCTATTGCTATTCCTACTACTACTACTTCTGTTACTACAACTACTGCTAATCTTACTAATACTGTTGTTGTTGCTACTAGTATTACTATCAATACTAGTACTACTAATACTATTACTACTTTGGCAACTACAACTAAGATTGCTACAACTACTTCTGCTAGTACTGCTACTTCTACTGCTATTAATTCTGCTACTCTTGCTACAACAGCTACCACTGCTACGACTGCGGCTATTATTATTACAAGAACAACTATTACTACCACTACTACTACTACTACTACTACTACTACTACTAATAATAATAATAATAATAATAATAATGTCATTGTTGCTCCAACTACTACTACTAAAACTGTTGCTACTACATCTACTATTACTACTTCTCCAACTACTACTGCTGCTGCTACTACTGGTACTATTGCTACTGCTATAACTTCTACTACGAGTACTGTAACTACTACTACAGTGACTACTATTACTATCACTACTACTACTACTACTATAAATACTACTATCGCTATTACAGGTGCTGCTACAACAACAACAACAACTACTATTTCTAGAACTACTACTACTTCTGCAAGTACTATCGGATACTACTGCTCTACTTCTGCGACTACTGTGATTAATATTGCTAATAATACTGCTTCTACTACTACTACTACTACTACTTTTGATACTAATACTAATTCTCTACTACTACTGCTGCTACTGCAACTGCTGCTACTACTACTACTACTACAATTATTAACGCTACTACTAATACTACTACTGTTGCTATTGCTATTGTTGTTGCTGCTACGGCTACTACTACTATTCTACCTACTTCTTCTCCTATTGCTACAATTGCTGCAACGACTACTACTTTTGCTGGTACTACTACTAATTCTCCTACTACTACTACTGCTCCTAATATTATTATTACTACCGTTATTATTACTGCTGCTACTATTGCTACCACTACCATACTACTACTGTTGCTGCTACTAGTACTACACTTACTACAACAACAAGTATTGCTACTACTGCTACTGGTGCTATTTCAACTACGACTCCTATTACTGCTACTACTACTACTACCACCATCACAATACTCTACTATAAAACTATTGCTTACTATTACTGCTGCTACTACCGCTACTACTCCTAATACTACTATAACTTCTACTAATACTGCAACTACTGCTACTATATTATTGCTACACCTACTACTACTCTTGCTACTACTACTACCACTCCTATTACTACTACTACTACTACTACTACTACTACTACTACTACTACTACTATTGCTACTACTCGTACTCCTAAACCTGCTCCAGTACTACAACAACTACTACTACTACTTCTACTACTACCACTACCATCGTTGCTACTAGTATGACTACTACCACAACAACAACTACTACTACAACTAGCACTACAGCTACTATTGTTGCTGCTACTACAACAACTACTACTACAACAACAACAACAACAACAACAACAACAACTACTACTACTACAACAACAACAACAACAACTACTACTACTACTACTACTACAACTACTACTACTAGTAATAGCAGTAGTACTATTACTACTACTACTACTACTACTAGTAGATGTACTACTACTGTTACTACAACAACAACAACTACTACTACTATTATAACTACTACTCCTACTACTTCTGTTACTACAACTACACTACTATTACTGCAATTACTACTACTGCTATTACTACTACAGTTACTACTGTTACTACTACTACGCCTCCTGCTACTACTCCGAATACTACCACTACTACTTCTACTCCAACTACTACTACTCCTACTACCACTACTCCTCCTATTACTACTAGTACTACTACATTTGGTACTACCACTACTACTACTACTATTACTATTACTACTGCTACTATTCCTACTACTACTACTACTATTACTACTGCTACTACAATAACTTCTACTTCTCCTACCACTAGTCCGACTTCTACTACTGCTGCCACTACAACTACTACTATTACAGCAACTAGTACTGCTGCTACTACTAAAATGGCCACCACTACTACTACTACGAGTATTACTACTACTACTACTTGCGACAACAACAAAAACTTCTTCTGCAAAAACTACTAGTGCAACTGCTACTGTTGCTATTAGTACTATAACAACATTAACAACTACTACTATTAAAACTAATACTACTACTACTATTACTACTTCTACTACTTGTACTACAACAACTACTGCTTTTACTACTACTACTACCACTACTAGTACTACTACTACTACAACAACAACTACTACTACTACAACAACAACAACAACTATTACTACAACAACAACAACAACTACTACTACTACAACTATTTCAACTACTGTTACTACTACTGCTATTACTACCAAAACAACAACAACTACTGCTACCAGTGCTACTACTACTATTACTACTTCTACTGCTACTTCAAGTACTACTACTGCTACTACTACTACTATTACTATTACTTATGTTGTTGCTGCTGTTGTTGCGACTCGTACTACTACAAATACTGCTACTACTCCGACAACAACTACTCTTACTACTACTACTACTACTATGACTACTACTACTACCATGACAACTACGAGTAGTACTACTACTACTCCTACTACTGCTACTACTACTACTATTACTACTACTATTGCGAGTACTACTACTACTACTACTACTACTCGTGCTAATACTATTACTTCTCCTACTACACTGCTACTGCTACTGCTACTACCACTACTAATAGACAACTACTGCCACTCCTGCTACTACTACTAGTCGTGCTACTACTACTGCTGCTGCTGCTGCTACTTCGACTACTTCTACTACTAGTACTACTACAACTCCTCCTTCTCCTCCTCCTCCTACTACTACTACTACTTCTACTATTGTTGCTGCTGTTGCTTCTGCTATAGCTATCGCTACTACCACTAATACTGCTGCTACTACTACTGCTAGTACTACTTCTACTACAACTACTACAACTACTACTAGTACGACTACTACTACCACTACTACTCCTACTCCTACTTCTGCTACTACTACTCCTACTCCTACATCTACTCCTACTACTTCCACTACTATTGCACCGACTACTTTTACTACTACTACTACATCTAGTCCAACTACTACTACTAATACTCCTACTACTACTACACGTACCACTTCTACTCATACTCCTAATCCAACTCGTACTGCTCCTCCTCCTCCTACTACTACTACTACTACTGCTACTGCTACAGCTTCTATTGCTGCTACTCTTACTACTACTATGACTACTACTACTACTACTACTACGACTACTACTACTACTATGACTACTACGACTACTACGACTACTACTACTATTTCTACTACTACTACTACTACTACTACTACTACTACTACTACTACTACTACTACTACTACTATGACTACTACGACTACTACGACTACTACGACTACCACTACTATTTCTACTACTACTACTACTACTACTACTACTACTAGTACTACTACTACTACAGCAGCTATAACTACTGCTAATACCACTACTACTATTACTACTACTCCAACTCCAACTTCTGCTACTACTACTCCTACTCCTACAACTACGCCTACTACCTTCATTGCTACTTCTACAACTACTTTTACTCTACTAATACTCCTACTACTACTACACCTACTATTACTACTCCTACCCCTAATTCTACTCGTACTGCTCCACCTCCTCCTCCTCCTACTACTACTGCTACTACTGCTACAGCTATTATTGTTCCTATTCCTACTACTCCTATGACTACTACTACTACTACTACTACCACCACCACCACCATTCCTACTACCTACTACAATTACCATGACAACTATTACTACTATAACTACTGTTGCTACAACTACTACTACCCTTACTACCATGACTACTTCTACAACAATTACTACTACTACTGCTGTTGCTGCTACTACTAGTACTACTACTACTACTACTACTACTACTTCTTCTACTACAACTACTCCTACTACTCCTAATACTACTACTACTCCTCCTCCTCCTAGTAGTCCTAGTACTACTACTATAATGACAACTACAATAACTACTACTACTTCTGCCACAATAACTACTACTACTTCCACTACTACAACACCTACTGCTACCACTGCCCCTACTACGACTACTACTTCTGCTACTACTAGTACTGCCATTAATAGTTTTATTTTTACAGCAACAACTACCACTACAAGTACAACTACAACAACGACAGCAACAATTACTACTCCTACTACAAAAACAATAACTATAACTACAACTACTATTGCAACAACTACTACTACTACTACATCTCCTACTCCTGGTGCTGCTACTACTACTCCCATTACTACAACTAGTGCTACTACTACCACCATAACTACTACTACTCCCCTTGCTGCTGCTACTACTTCTATTGCTACAACAACAACTACTACTATTGCTACGGTTGCTGCTTCTGCTGCTGCTGCTGCTGCTACTAGTACTCCCACTACTACTACCACTGCTACTACAACTCCTACTGCTGCTGCCGCTGCTACTACTACTACAACTACTTTTGCTACTACTTCTATTACAACTCCTATTGCTACAAATACTACTATTACTAGAATCACTGCTACTACTACTTCAACTACTAATACTACTGCTGCTGTTGCTTTACTACTACCACTACAACTACAACTATAACTTCTACTAATACCACTAATACTGCTGCTGCTACTACTACTAGTACACTACTACTAAATCTACTTTAGCTATTACTACCACTACTCCTATGACTAATACTATTACTACTACTACTTCTACAGCTTCTACTACTACTAGTCCTAACACTCCTACAACAACAACAACAACTACTACTATTATTGTACCACTCCTCCAAATACTTCTCCCCCTAACGCTCCTACAACTTCTTCCACTCCTCCTATTACCCCAACTACTACTATTACTGCTATTACTCCAACTACTACTAGCACAACTACTGCTACGGCTACCCCTACTACTACTCCTACTGCTACTACTCTTACTACAATTAATACTATTTGTACTACAACTGCTACTACTATTGCAACTACTATGACTACTACTATTACTACTATCGCAAGTACTACTATAGCTGCTATTACTACTACTACTAATAATAATACTTTTGCTGCTACTAGAATTCTTATTGGCACTCGTACTCCTACTCCAACTACTACCACAAATACTACTCCTCCTCCTAATATTTCAAATACAACTGCTACTCCTGCTACTGCTGCTATTACGACTCCTACTACTACAACTACTACTACTACTACAACAACTCCTGCTACTACTCCTATTCCAACTCTAACTCCTACCAGTAGTCCACGTGCTATAACTACTATTATAACTGCAACTACTACAGCCCCTACTACGAGTGTCGCAACTACTATAGCTACTAGTACTACTACTATTATTATTGCTACTTCTAATACTACTACTACTCCTATTACTACTACTACTACTACTGCATCTACTGTAGTCGCTACAACTACTACTACTAGTACTACTTCTACTACACCTACTCCCACTCCTCCCCCTACTACTACTAGTAATACTACTACTACTGCTGCTACTACCCTCGCTACTCCAAGTACTACGACTCCTACAACTACTCCTACTCCTACTCCAACTCCCACTACTGCTACAGCTACTACTACGCTCGCTACTCCAAGTACTATGACTCCTACAACTACTCCTACTCCTACTCCTACTCCCACTACTGCTACTGCTACTACTACTACTACTGCTACTACTACTACTAATAATAATAATAATAATAATAATCATAGTAATACTAAAACTAATACTACTACTGCTACTACTACTACTACTACTACAACAACAACTATGACTACTACTACTACTACTACTACCACCACTAGTACTACTACTACTACTATGACGACTTTTACAAGTTGTACTAATACTACTACAACTACGACGACTACTACTACTACTACTACCTCTAGTACTACTACTCCTACAACGACGACTACTACTACTACTACTACTGCTACTAATACTACTACTAGTATTACTACTATTACTACTGCTGCTGCTACTACTACTACTACTACTATTACTACTACTACTACTACTACTATGACCACTAATACAAGTTCTACTACTCCTACCACCACCACCACTACTACTACTACAACTACTATGACCACTACTACAACTACTACAACTACTATGTCCACTACTACTTCTACCACTAGTACTACTATGGATACTACTACTACCACTACTGCTACTATTCTTACTACTACTTCTACTACTACTACACTACTACTATAGCTACTTCTACTAGTACCACAACTACTCCTACAACAACAATTATTACTATTAGTAATACTGCTACTGCTACACCAAATAAATTTGCTACTACTCCAACTGCTACTACTACAACTCCTTCTGCTACTACTACTGCTTCTACTCTTCCAGCACTACTACTCCTACTACCATTACAACTACCGCAACTACTATTGCTACAACTTCTACTACAACAACTACAACTCCGACTACAACTTCTACTACGACAACAACTACCACTACTATTACTACTACTGCTGCTGCTACTGCTGCTGCTGCTACTACTACCACTACTACTATTGCTACTATTACTAATATTACTACTACTACTGCTACTCCTACTCCTACTCCTACTAGTACTACTACTACTATTACTATTAGTATTACTAATACTACTACAACAACAACAACAACAACAAGTACTACTACTACTACTACGACTACTACTATTCCTGCTCCTACCCCAACCCTTACCGCTACGACAACTACTACTATTGCTGGTACCACTACTACTGCTACTACTCCTATAACAGATACGAGTACTACTACTATTACTACTACTATTATTGCTACTACTTCTGCTAATGCTGCTACTACTAATGCTACTATTACTACTACTACCACTAATACTAATATTACTACTATTGCTGCTACTGCTGCTACTAAACCACTAGTACTACTATCAGTTCTACTAATAATACTACAGCTACTACTACTACTGCTGCTGCTGCTGCTACTACTGCTACTGCAACTACTACTACTATCGCTACTACTACAACTACTACTCCTACTTCGTCTTCTACTCCTTCTATTACTACGACTTCTACTACTACTACTACTACAACACCTACTGCTACTGTTACTACTACTACAACTACTGCTACTACTACTACTACCGCAACAACAACAACAACTACTACAACTACTACTGCTACTGCTACTACTACTAGTACTACTGCTCATATTACTACCACTACCACCACCAACACTACTACTACTGTTCCTACCACTACTAGTACTACCGCTACTATTTCAACTAGTACTACTACAACTACTACCTCTACCCCTACTCCAAAAACTACTACTACTACTACTACTCCTACTAGTAGTACTACAACTACTACAACTCCTACTATAACTCCAACTCTGACTCTGACTCCTATGATTATTGCTGCTTCTACCACTACTACAAAAACTACTACTACGACTGCCCCTACTCCAACTCATACTACTATTCCGACTAATACTACTGCTACTACTACTACTACGACTACTACTACTACTACTGCAACTACTAATTCTCCTGCTACTGGTACATCTGCAACTGTTACTTCTACTAATACTACTGCTACTACTACAGTAACAACTTCTATTACTAATAATAATACTACTACTACTACTACTACTCCTACTCCAACTACTGTGACTGCTACTACTACAAACCCAGCTACTACACTTACTCAAACTCCTACTTCTACTAATACTATTACTCCTACTCCTACTACTGCTACTACTACTACTACCCTCCTACTCAAACTCCTCCAACTATTATTGCTACTACAACAACAACAACAGGAATAAAAACTACAGTTACTATACTACTACTACTACTACTCCTAACACTCCTACTACTACTGTTGCTGCTGCTAATACTACTACACCTACCACTACTACTACTACAACAACTACTCCTAAAACTCTTACAACTTCAACTACAACAACAACAACTACTACTACTACTGCACTCCTACTGCGACTACTAATACTACAACTACTACTACTACCACGACTACTACTACTACTACTACTACTACTACGAATATTACTACTACTACTACTCCTACTGTCACTACTGCTAATACTACTCGTACTAAAAAAGCTACTCCAAACACTCCTACTACAACAACTACTACTAGTCCTACTACTCTTGCTATGGCTACTCCTACTTCTAATATTACTACAACTGGTAGTACTACTGCTACTGCTACTACTATTGTTGCTGCAACTATTATAATTACTATAACTACTACTACTACTACTTCTTCTATTATTAGTACTACTACTACAACAACAACTACTACTATTACTATAACTACTACTACTACTACTACTACAACTACTACTACTTCTACTACTTGAACGATTGCTACAATTACCACTCCTACAACTACTGGAACTACTGCTACTAATAGTAACACTATTACTACTACTACTACTAGTATTACTACTAATACTAACACTCCTACTACGTCTACCATTACTACTCCTACTACTACTACTACACCAGGACCTCCTACGACTTCTACGACTATGACTCCAACTCCAACTATTACTAATATGACTACTACTGCTACTACTGCTACTACAACTATTATGACCACTCTTACAAAACTATTGCTCCTCCTACTACTACTACTGCTACTACTCGTGCTAATACTACTACCCCAAACACTCCTACTACTACAACTATTGCAATAACTGCTATAGCTTCTGCAACTACTACTAATACTAATACTACTACTACAACTACTACTCCTACTACTATTGCTGCTGCTACTACTATTGCTACTAAGACTACTACCGAATTACTAGTGGTAAAATTGCTACTACTAGTACTCCTTCCACTGCTGCTACTACTACTAATACTACTATGAATACGACTAGTACGACTACTTCTACTACTGCAACTACTACTACTGCTACTGGTACGACTACTATTACTACTAGTACTATTCCTACTCCTACACCTATTACAGCTACTTCTACTTCTCCACCTATTACTAGTACTACAGCTACTATGACACCTACTCCAACTCCCACTGCTACTTCAACTTCTGCTACTACGATAACCCCCACTCCAACAACTATTACACCTATTACAACTCCTACTCCAACTCCTCCCACAATCATAGCTACAATTACTACAACTACTACTCCTACTATTACTACTATAGCTACTACTACTACAACTACTACTACAAGTACTAATACTGCTAATACTAACACTACTACTACTACTACTCCTACAACTACTACCACTAATACTACTATTCCTACTACAACTCCTACTCCTACACCCACTCCGACTCCTACTCCTACTAAATCAACTACTACTACTATACTGCTACTACTAGTACTATTACTACCGCTACTTTTACAATTGTTGTTGCTACAGCTAGTACTGCTACTACTACTACTACTATTACGACTATAACTGCTACTATTGCCACAACTACTGCCATAATTGCAGTGGCCACTATAGGACTACTACTACTACTCGTACTACTATTGCTACAACAACAACTACTACTACTCCTACCACTACTCATAGTCACACCTACTTCTATAACTACTACAACTACTACCACTATTACTACTACTACTGCAACAACAACAACAACAACAACAACAACTTCTACTACTCCTACTACTACGTCTACTACTATTCCAACTCCTACGCCTACTACAGCTAATACTACTTCTCCTACTACTTCTACTATGACTACTACTATTCCTACTCCTACTCAAACTCTTACTACTACAACAACTACTACAACTGCTCCTACCACTTTTCCACCAACTACAACTACCACTACTACTCCTACTACAACTCTGACTACTACTTCTATTACAACTACTATTACTACTACTACTACTACCACCACCACAGCTACTGTTGCTACTACTACTACTACTACTACCACCACCACCACCACCACCACCACAGCTACTGTTGCTGCTACTACAACTACTACTAATACTACTACAACAACAACAACAACTACTACTACTACTACCACTAATACTAATATTACTGCTGCTGCTACTGCTGCTAGTACAACCACTAGTACTACCTTTACTTCTGCTACTAATACTACTGCTACTACTACTACTATTGCTGTTGCTGCTACTATTGCTACTACTGCTACTACTCCTACTACTACTGCCACTACTGCTTTAGCTACTACTCCTACTACTTCAGCTACTCCTACTACTACTATGACCTACTACTGCTACAACTACTACACCTACTACTACTGTGACTACTACTACTGCTACTATAGCAAATAGTACTACTGCAACAACTACTACTACAACTACTACTGCTACTGCTGCTACTACTAGTACTACTACTCATATTACTATCAATACTAGCACCACTACTTCTAAGACTACAACTATTACTACTATTATGCCTACCACTTCTAGTACTACCACTACTATTTCAACTAATAATACTAATACTACTAGTACTGCTCCTACTTCAAAAACTGCTTCTACTACTACTCCTACAAGTAGTACTACAACTACTACAACTCCTACTATAACTCCAACTCCAACTCTGACTCCTACTACTACCCCTACTTCTACCACTACTAGAACCACTGCTACTACGACTGCCTCAACTCCAACTCATACTACTACTCCTACTAATACTACTTCTACTACTACAGAAACTACGACTAGTACTACTAGTGCTTCTACTAATGTTGCTGCAACTGGTACATCTACAATTGCAACTTCTACTATTACTACTATTACTACATTAGCAACTACTACAATTACCAGTACTTACGCTATAATCACTACTACTACAACTACTACTACTACAACTCCTACTCATACTACTGCTACTACTACTACCACTACAAACCCTGCTACAACTCCTACTTAAACTCCACATCCTACTATTACTACTACTCCTACTCCCATTGCCACTACTAACACTACTACTACAAACCCTACTACTACTCCTACTCAAACTCCTACTACCATTATTACTACTACTACTACTACTACTACAACTACAACAATAAGAACAAACATTACTACTCTTACTAAACTACAACTACTACTAATCCTACACTCTTAGTACTACTACTACTACTACAACTACTACTACAAATACTACTACACCTACTACTACTCCTCCTCCTCCCCCTCACACTACTACAACTTCAACTACTACTACTATTGCCACAACAACAACAACTACAACAACTACTACTACTATTGCTACTACTCCCACTACTACTACTCCTCCTATTGCCACTACTAGTACTACTACTCGTTCTAATAAAACTACTCCAAACAGTCCTACGACAACTACTACTATGACTTCTACTACTGCTACTGCTACTCCTACTTCTACTATTGCTACTATTACTACAGATACTACTACTGCTACTACTATTGCTGCTACTACTATTACTACTACCATAACTACTACTACGACAACTTCTTCTTCTACTACTACTACTAATATTACTACTACTAGCACTCTTACTATTACTACTACTACTACAACTACTACTCCTACTGCTGCTGCTACTACTGCTTCTACTACTAGTATAATTTCTACAATTACTACTCCTACAACTAATGGAACTACTACTACTAATACTAACACTACTACTACTACTACTACTAGTACTGCTACTAATACTAACGCTCCTACAACTTCTACCACTATAACTACTACTACTTTTACTACTCCTACTACTACTACTACTACTCCTGGCACTCCTAAGACTTCTACAACTATGACTCCAACTCCAACTACTACCAATACAATAACTACTACAACAACAACTACTACTACTATTATGCCTACTCTTATTGCAACTATTGCTCCTCCTACTTGCACTACTGCTACTACTACTCGTACTAATACTACTACCACAAACAATCCTACTACTACTACTATTGCAACAACTGCTACTACTACTACTACTACTACTACTACTACTGCTGCTGCTGCTGCTGCTAATACTGCTACTACTACTATGACTATTGCTACAAAGACTACTACTACATTACTAGTAGTACAACTACTACTACTCCTTCCACAACTGCTACTTCTACTACTACAATGAAAACTACAACTGCGATAACTTCTACTACTGTAGCTGCTACTACTACTATTATTGCTACTACTACTAGTACTTTTATTACTACTACTACTACTGCCACTAATACTACTGCTACTGCTACTATTACAGCTAATACTACTACTACTACAACAATGACTACTGTTTCTACTACAACTACTACTACTACTATCACAGGTTCTGTTGTTGCTACTACTGCTTCTACTCCTACAACTACAACTACTGTTGTGCCTGTAATTGCTGCTGCTACTACTACTACTATTACTACTGCTGCTACGATCACTACGACTGCTATGAGTACTACGATGACTACTTCTGCTACTATTACTACCACTAATACTACTTCTACTACTACTAAAACTACAACTACAATTACTACGATTGTTACTACTGCTACTACTGCGATTATCGCTACTACAAATACCACTTCTATTACTGCTGCTATTGCTACTATTACTACTACTACTACTACTAGAACAATAACTACTGCTAGTACTACTGCTACTGCTGCTATTGCTGCTACTATTACTACTACTATGGTTGCTACTACTTCTACTACTCCTACTGCTACCTCTCCTACTGTTATGACTATTGCTACTACTTCTACTACTACTACTACTTCTACTACTACCACAACAACAACTACTATTACTGCTACTACTACTACTATTGTTACTACTAGTATGGATAATACTGCTAGTTTTGGTCCTGCTACTACTACTAATACTACTGGTACTTCTCCTAGTACCAATACTACTACTACTACTAGGACTACTGCTATTGCTGCTGCTACTACTACCACTCCTCCTACTACTACAATTGCTGCTACTATTCCCACTATAGCTACGACAACTACTACTACAAGTACTCATGCTACTACGACTACCACTTCAACTACTGCTACTGCAAAGGCTACTCTTACTACTTCTGCTCCTACTCCTACTACCACTACTACAACTCCTACAACTACTAAAATTGCTCCTACAACTGCCTCTATGACTGCTACTACTACAACCTCAACTAATATCGCTCCAATAACTACTAGGATTGATGCTAGAACTCCCAATGTTACTGCTTCTACGATAATAACTACTATAGCTCCTACTACTATGACTACTACTGCCATAACTACTGTAGCACGAGCTATTACTATAGCTACTACTACCACTTCTACTACTACTATAACTATCGCTACTACTACTGCTACTACTCCAACAACTACTACTACTGTTGATGCTACTGCTATTACCACTCCTACAGTGGCTACTATTGATGCTCTTACTATAACTTCTACTACAAATGATAGCATTATGACTTCTTCTACTACTCCTATTACTACTACGAATGCTATGACTGCTACAACAACTATAATAACTACTTCTGCTGGTACTTCGATAGCCACAACTGCTACTACTATTATGGTGACTACAGCAACTACCACAACTACTGCAACTTGTGCTACAATAGCTATTTCTACAATATCTACAACAATAATAACTTCTACTTCACCTACTACTATTACTTCTACTACTACTTCTCCTAGTACTACCACTACTACTACTACTGCTACTACCATTGCTGCTACTATAACTACTACTGTTGCTACTCCTGATAATGCTGCTACTACTACTACCAGTACTACTACTATAGCAACTACTATTACTTCTTTTGCGATAACTGCTACTTCTCCTACTGCTACTACTTCTGCTACTACTACTGCAACTGCTACTCCTACTATTACTACCACTACTATTATTATTATTATTATTACTACTACTACTACTACTATTACTACTACTACAACAACTACTTCTGCTACTACTACTACTATCACTACTACTACTACTACTACTACTACTACTACTACTACTAAAACTACTATTACTGCTACTACTACTACTACTACTACTACTACTATTACTACTACTACTACTATAACTACTATAGCAACTGCTACGACTGCTAGTGCTATGACTAATGCTAATACTACTACTGCTACAACTCCTACTGCTACTACTCCCACTACTACTATTGCTACTACTGCTGTTGCTACAACACAACTACTACAATAACTACTGTTATTACTCCAGCTACTGTTACTACTAGTACTACCACTACTAGTACTATTGCAACCACTACTACTACTACTACTACTACTATAACAATAAAGACTACTACTGCTGCTGCTGCTACTCCTACTACTACTTCTAGTAATACAACTATCGCCACTAATATTGTTGCTTCTGCTGCTACTGCAACTACTACTAATATAATTGGAACGGCTATTATTACATATACTGGTGCTACTTCTTCAACTACTTTTGCTACTCTTGCTTCTACTACTACTACTTCTACAACTGCTACAACTACTATTACTATTTCTACCTTTATTGTAGTAGTAGTAGTGGTTGTTATTATTGTAATAGTATAGTAGTAGTAGTAGGAGTAGTATTAACATTAGTATTAGTAGTTATAGCAGCCACAGTTGAAGAAACAATAGTAGCAATAGCAGTAATACTAGTAGTAGTAGTAGTAGTAGTAGTAGTAGTAGTGGCAGGAATTGTATTAGTGGTAGTAATCACAGTTGTAGTTGAAGTAGTAGTATTAGTAGTGGTAGTAGTAGTGATAACAATAAAAGTTGTAGCATTAGTAGTAGTTGTTGTTGTAGTTATAGTAGTAGCAAGAGTAGTAGTTATAGTAGTAACAGTCATAGTAGAAGTTGTTATAGTTGTAGGTGGAGTATTAGGAGAAATAGTGGTCGTAGTAGCAGAAGCAGTAGTAGTAGTAGGAGTAGGAGCAGTAGTAGTAGTAGTAGTAGTAATAGTACTTGTATTAGTAGTTTGAGTCATAGTAGTAGCAGTAGTAGGGATAGAATTAGTAGTAATAGTAGTAGTTGTTGTTGTTGTTGTAGTAGTAGAAGTACTAGTTGTAGTAGTAGTAGTAGCAGTTATTATTGTTCTAATAGGAGTAGTAGTAGGAGTAGTATTGGTATTAGCATTAGTTGTTGTAGCACTCATAGTTGAAGAAGAAGTAGTAATAGTATTAAAAGGAGGAGGAGTAGTAGTAGTACTAGTAGTAGTACTAGCAGTAGTAGTAGTAGTATTGGCAGGAGTAGTAGTAGTATTGGCAGAAATTGTAGTTGTAGTTGTACTAGTAGTGGTAGAAGTAGTAATAGTGGTGGTAGTAGTAAAAGTAGTAGCAAAAATAGTAGCTATAGTTAGGGTAGTATTAGTAGTAGTAATAGTAGTTGTATTAGTAGTACGAGGAGGAGTAGTAGTAGTAGTAGGAGTTGACTTAGTGGTAGTAGTGGTATTAGTAGTAGTTGGAGTAGTAGTTGAAGTAGTAGTAGTAGTTGAGTAGTAGTAGTTGTAGTCATACTTGTAGTAGGAATAGCAACAAAAGTACAAGTAGTAGTAGTCGTAGTCATCGTAATAGTAGTAGTGGTAGTAGTAGTAGTGGAAGTTGTAGTTGGAGTATTAGGAGTAGTAGTAATCATAATCGTAGTAATAGTAGTGGTAGTAGTCGCAGTGGAAGTTATAGTTGGAGTATTAGGAGGAGTAGTAGTAGTAGACGCAGTAGCAGTTGTAGAAGTAGTAATAGTAGTAGTTGCAGTAGCAGTTGTAGTAGTAGTAGTAGTAGTTATTATTGCAGTAGTTTGGGTGGTAGTAGCAAAAGTAATAGCAGTTGTATAAGTAGTAGTCATAGTAGTTGTAGTAGTTGAAGCAGTAGTAGTAGTATTTGTTGTAGCAGCTGTAGTAGTAATAGTAGTGGTGGTAGTTGTAGCAGTAGTAGGTTAAGTAGTAGTAGTAGTAGTAGTTGTTGTTGTTGTTATTGTTGAAGTAGTAGTAGCAACAGCAATAGTAGTAGTATTAGTTGCAGTACTAATAGTAGTAGTAGTATTAGTAGTAGTAGTAGAGGCAACAAAAGTTGCAGTGGCAGTAGACGTAGTAGTAGTGGAAGTAGCAGTAGTAGTAGTAGTAGTATTAGTGGTAGCAGTAGCAGCAGCAACGATAAGAGTAACTGTAGAAGTAGTAGTAGTTGCAGCAATAGTGGTAGTAGTAGAAGTAATAGTGGCAGTAGTGGCAGTAGTAGTAGCCGTAGCAGCAGTAGTTACAACACTAGTAGTAGTAGTAGTGTTAGGAATTCCAATAGTAGCGGTAGTTGGAGTAGTAGCATTAATAGCAGTGGTGATATCAGTAGTGGCAGTAGCTGTAGTGGCACTAGTAGGTATTGTAATGGTAGTCATAGCAGTAGTAGTTGCCGCAGTTGTTATGGCAGAAGTAGCAGCTGTTGTACTAGCAATAGTAGTAGTAGAAGCAATGGCAGCAGTAGTAGTTGTAATAGTTGTACTGGTAGTAGTAGAAGAAGTTGTAGAAGTAGTAGTTGTTGTTGTAGCTATAGTAGTAGTAGTAGTATTAGTATTAGTAGTAGTAGTAGTAGTTATTGTTGTTGTTGTAGCAGTCAATGTAACAGAAGTAGTAGTAGTTCAAGTAGTAGCAATATGAGTCGTAGCTATGGTAGTAGAATTAGTAGTAGTAGAAGTAGTAGTAGTAGTAGTAGCAGCAGCCACAGTTGTAGTAGTACTAGTACTAGTTGTACTTGAAGTAGTTGTAATAATAATAGCAGTAGTATTACTAGTAGTATTACAAGTAGTAGTAGTAGTAGTAGTAGTAGTAGTAGTAGCAGTACTAGTATTAGTAGAAGTAGTTGTAGTGGTAGTAGTTGTAGCACTGATGGTAGTAGTGGTCATTGTTGTAGTAGTAGCAATAGCACAGTAGCAGTAATAGTTATAGTAATAGCAGTAGTAGGAGGAGTAGTAGTAGCAGTAGTAGCAGTTGTAGTAGTAGTAGTAGTAGTAGTTTTTGTTGTTGTTGTTGTTGTTGTTGTAGTTGTAGTAGTAGTAGTAGTAGTAGTAGTAGTAGTAGTAGTAGTAGTAGTATATCCGAAGTAGCAGTAGTAGCATTTGTAGAAGTAGTAGTAGTAGTAGTAGTAGTCGTGGTGGTGCTGGTGGAAGTTGTAGTAGTACGCGAAGTACCAGTAGTAGAGTTATAGAAGTAGTAGAAATAGTTGAAGTGGTAACAGTAGTAGTAGTGCTAGAAGTAGCAGTAGTAGCATTTGTAGAAGTAGTAGTAGTAGTAGTAGTAGTAGTAGTATTAGTAGTAGCTGTAGTAGTAGTAGCAGTTTTAGTAGTAGCAACAGTAGTAGCAGAAGTAGTTGTAATAGTTTTAGCAGTAGTAGAAGTAGCAGTAGTTGTAGTACTAGTAGAAGTATTAGTAGAAATAGTTGTAGTTGCAGTTGTTGTAGCAATGGTAGCAAGAGTAGTCTTAGCCATAGTTGTAGCAGTAGTAATAGTTGTAATAGTAGTAGTAGTAGCAGTAGTCATAGATGTAGGAGTAGTAGTAGTCATAGTAATGGTAGTCAGAGTAGCAGTCATGGTAGGAGAAGTGTTCGTATTAGTAGTAGTTGTAGTAGTAGTAGTAGCAGTTGCAGTGGCAGTAGTAGAAGTGCTAGCAGTTGCCGCAACAGTAGGTGTAGTAGTAGAAGTTGTAGCAAAAGTAGCTCTACTAGTAGTAGTAGTAGTAGTAGTAGTAGTAGTAGTAGTAGCAGTAGCGATAGTAGTAGAAGTAGTTGGTTAAGTAGCAGTAGCAGTAGTAGTTATTATTGTTGTAATAGTAGTACTAGTTGTTACAATAGTAGTAACAGTAGAAGTAGTAGAAGTAGTAGTAGTTGTAGTTGTAGTAGCAGTAGCTATAGTAGGATTTGTAGCAGTAGCAATAGTAGTAGTAGTAGCAGGAGTGGTAGTAGTAGGCATAGGAGGAGGAGTAGTAGTAGTGGTGGTGGTGGTGGTGGAAGTAGTCGTAGCGGTAGTAATACTAGAAGCAGTAATTGCAGTTGCAATAGAAGTAGCAATAGTAGTAGTAGTAATAGAAGTAGTAGCAGTAGCAGTCGTAGTTGTGGTAGCAATAATAGCAATAGGAGCCATAGTGGTAGCAACAGTTGTAGTAGTAGTAGTTGTAGAAATAGTAGTAGTAGTTGTTGTACTACGAGTAATAGTAGCAGTAGTAGATGTAGTGGTAGTAGTAGAATTAGTTGTAGGAGGAGAAGTTGTAGTAGTGGCAGTTGTAGCAATAATAATAGAAGTGGTAATATTGGTAGCAGTAGTAGCAGTAGTTGCAGTTGTAATAGTGATAGCTATAGTAACAGTTGGCATATTAGCGATAGCAAAAGTTGATGCAGAGATAATAGCTGTAGCTATTGCTATAGTAGCAATAGTAGCAGTAGTAGTAGTAATAGGAGTAGTGATAGTGGTAGTAGTACTAGTAGTGGTAGAAGTAGTAGTAGTTGTTGTTGTAGTACGAGTATTAGCAGTAGCTGTAGCCGTAGTAGTAGTGCTAGTGGAAACAGTAGTAGTAATAGTAATAGTACTTGTCGCTGTAGTAGAGGTAATAGTAGTAGTAGTAATAGTAGTGGTTGCAGCACTAGTTGTAGTAGAGGCAATAGTAGAAATAGTAGTAGTACTAGTAGTAGCCACTATGGTAATGGTAGTAGTTGAAGTATTAGTCGTAGTAGTAGTTGCTATGGTAGTAGTAGTTGTAGTCGTAGTTGTAGCAGTCGAAGTAGCAGAAGTAGTCATAGTAGAAGTAGTAGCTGCAAGAGTTGTTGTTGTAGTAGTAGAATTAGTAGTAGCAAAAGTAGTAGTA
Source organism: Trichopus zeylanicus subsp. travancoricus (assembly GCA_005019695.1). Classification (NCBI taxonomy): domain Eukaryota; kingdom Viridiplantae; phylum Streptophyta; class Magnoliopsida; order Dioscoreales; family Dioscoreaceae; genus Trichopus; species Trichopus zeylanicus. The sequence goes on from RXID01008608.1 coordinate 73,691, forward strand.
GTAGTAGCAGCGATAGCAGCAACAACAGTAGTAGCAGTGGTAGTATTAGTAGTAGTAGAAGTATTTGTAGTAACAGTAGAAGTAGTTGTACTAGTAGTATTAGAAGTAGTAGTAGCAGTTGTGGTGGCTGTAGTAGTACTAGTATTGATAGATGTAGTAGTAGTAGTAATAGCAATAGTAGGAGTAGTAGCAGTGGGAGGAGTAGTAGTAGCGTCCAAAGTAGCAATAGTAGTATTTGTAGTAGTAGTCGCAGTGGTAGTAGAAGAACCCGAAGTAGCAGCAGCAAGAGTAGTTGTAGTTGTAGTAACAGTAGTAGTAGTAATTATAGTAGCAGTAGTAATAGTAGTAGGAGTAGTAGTAGAAGCAGCAGTAGTAGGTGTGGCAGAAGTAGTAGTAGCAGTGGGAGCAGTAGTAATAGTGTTCGAAGTAGTAGTAGTAGCATTTGTAGAAGTAGTAGTGGTAGTAGTAGTGGTGGTGGCAGTAGTAGTAGTACCGATTATAGTAGCACCCGAAGTAGCTGTAGTAGTAGTTATAGTGGTAGTAGTAGTAGTAGTAGTAGTAACAGTAGTAGTAGTTGTTGTTATTATATTTGTAGTAGCAGTTGTAGTTGTACCCGAAGTAGCAATAGTAGCAGTTGTAGAAGTAGTAGTAGTAAGTGTAGTAGAAGTAGTAGTTGTAGTAATAGTAGCAGTATTAGTCACAGCAGTGTTAGTAGTAGTTGTAGTAGTAGCAGAAGTAGTATTAGTATGAGCAGTTGTAATAGTTGTAGTAGTAGTAGTTGTAGCAGCAATTGTAGTAGTGGTAGAAGTGTTACTAGCTATAGTAGTAGTAGCAGCATCAGCAACAGCAGTAGCAGTAGCAGTAGCACTTATAGTAGCAGAAGTACTAGTAGTTACTGTAGTTATAGTTCTAGAAGTAGTAATAGCAATAGTAGCGCCAATTTTTATAGTAGTAGTAGTAAGAGTAGTAGTAGTAGTTGCAGAAGTAGTAGTTGTAGTAGCAACAGTAGCAGTAGTCGTAACAACATTAGTAGTTGTAGTAGTAGTAGTAGTAGTAGTAGTAGCAGAAGCAGAAACAGTAGCAGCAGTAGTGATAGTAGTTGTAGCAGGAGCAGTAGTCATACTAGTAGCAGTAGTTGTGGCAAAAGTAGTAGCAGTTGTAGTAGTACTAGCAGAAGTTATTGTAGTAGTATTAGTATTAGTAGTAGTAGCAGTATCAGTAGTATTAGTTTTTGTAGTATTACTATTAATGGTAGAAGTAGTAGCAGTAGCAAACATATTAGTTGTAGGAGAAGTAGTAGCAGTAGCAATAGCTGTAACACTAGTAGTAGTAATAGTAGAAGTAGTAGTAGTTGTAGTAGATGCAGCAGAAGTAGCAGTAGTAGCATGAGAAGTAGTAGTAGTATGAGTAGTAGTAGTAGTGGCAGCAGCTGTAGTAGTAGTAGTAGTAGTTGTTGTTGTGGTAGCAGTAGTAGTAGTAGAAGCGGTAGTAGTGGTAGTAATAGTTGTAGTAGCTGTAGTGATAGCAGTAGCGGCAGTAATTTTAGTGGTAATAGTAGTGGTTGCGGCAACAGCAATAGCAGTAGTTGTATAGTAGTAGCAGAGTTGTTGTAGTAGTAGTTGTAGTAGCAGTAGTGGTCGCAGTAGCTGTAGTTGTAGTAGTAGCAGTAGTAGTAGTAAGAGTAATCGTAGTAGTAGTAGCAATAGTAGTAGTAATAAAAGTAGTAATAGTTGTAGTAATAGTAGTAGTAGTAATAGTAGAAGTAGTAGTAACAGTAGTAATAGTAGCAATTGTAGTAGTAGTAGTAATAGTAGCAGTAGTAGTGGTAGTAGTAGTTGTATTAATTGCAGTGGCAGTAGTATCAGCAGTAGTACAAGGAGTAATATTAGTAGTAGTAGTAGTATTAGTAGCAGTTGTAGAAGTAGTAGTTGTAGTAATAGTAGTTGCAGTTGTTGTATCAGGAATGGGAGTAGCAGTGGCAACAATAGCAGCGGTAGTAGCAGCGGCTGTAGTAGTAATAATACTTGGAGTAGCTGAAGTGGTAGTAGCAGTAGTGGCAGTGGTAGAAGTAGTAGTAGTAGCAGTAGTGAGAGTAGTAGTAGAAGTAGCAATAGTAGTAGCAGAAGTAGCAATAGTAGTAGCAGTGGTAGTAGCAATAGAATTAGTAATAATTGTCGCTATAGTAGTTGTTGTAGTAGGAGTAGCAGTAGTAATAGTAGTGGTAGCAGTAGCAGCAGTAGTAGTAGTAGTAATAGAAGCAGTAGCAGTAGCAGCAACAGCTGCAATAGTAGTAGTTGTTGTAGTAGTAGTTGTAGTAGTAGTTGTAGTAGTAGTAGAGTAGTAGTGCAGCAGCTGTAGTAGCCATAGCAGAAGCAATCATTATAGTGGTAGTAGTAGTAGTAGTTGCAGTTGTACTAGCATAAGGAGGAGTAGTACTAGTTGTAGTAGTAGCATTAGTGGAAGTAGGAGGAGCAGTAGTGGCATTAGTTGTAGTAGCAAGTCATAAAAGAAATAATAGTAGTAATAGTAGTAGTAATAGTAGTAGTACTAGCAATTGTAGTAGTAGTAGCAGTAGAAGTAGCAGCAATAGTATAACAAGTAGTAGGAGTGGTTGTAGCAGTAGCAGCAATAGTAGTAGTATAGCAATAGTAGTAGCAATAGCAGCAGTAGTAGCAGTAGTTGTTGTAGTAGTAGGAGCAATAGTCGCAGTAGTTATGGATGTATTTGCAATAGTTGTAGTAGTTGTAGTAATAGTTGTTGTAGGAATAGCAGTCCTAGTTGTAGTAGGAGTAGTATTAGTAGGAGTTGTACTAGGAGCAGTAGTAGTAGCAACACGACGGGTAATAGTTGAGGCAGTAGTAGCAGTAGTAGCCGCAGTAGTAGTAGTTAGAGTAGTGGCAGCAGTAGTAGTTGTAGTAGTAGTAGTAGTAGTAGTAGTAGTCGTCGTAGTAGTAGTAGTAACTATTGTATTAGTAGCAGTGGTAAGAGTAGTTACAGTAGTAGTAGCGGTGGTAAGAGTAGTTGCAGTGGTAGTAGTTGGAGTAGTAGTTGGAGTAGTAGCAGTAGTAGTAGTAGTTGCAATGGTTGTTGCTATAGTAGTAGTAGTTGTAGTAGTTGCAATGGTTGTTGTTGTAGTGGTAGCAGTAGTAGTAGTAGTAGTAGCAGTAGCAGCAGCAGTAGTAGTATTCATAGTAGGAGTAGCAATGGGAGTAGTAGTAGTTGCAACAGCAATAGCAGCAACACTAGTAGTAGTATTAGTAGTAGTAGGAGTGGAAGTAGCTGTCGCAATAGTACTAGCTGTAATAGTAGTAGTATTAGCCAAAGGAGTCACAGTAGTAGTAGTAGTATTAGTAGTTGTATGACTAACAGTAGCTGTAGTAGCAATAGAAGGAGTAGGTGTCTTAGTAGTTGTAGTAGTAAGAGTAGAAGTAGTGGTAATAGTAGTAGTAGTCGCAATAGTAGTAGTAGTAGCAGTAGTAGTGGCAGTTGTTGTAGCAGTAGCAATAGTAGTAGTAGTGCTAGAATTCATAGCAATTGTTCTAGTTGTAGTATGAGATGTTGTAGTAGTAGTAGTTGTTATTGTTGTTGCAGTAGTAGTAACTAAAGCAGTAGTAGCAATTATAGAAGTAGTAGCTATTGAAGTTGCAGTACTAGAAGTAGCAGTTGCAATAGTAGTAGTATTAATAGGACTAGTAGTTGCGGTAGTTGTCACAGTAGGTGTAGTGGTAGTAGTAATAGTTATAGCAGCAATAGTAGTAGTTGTAATAGTTGTAGTAGTAGAAGTTGTTATCGTAGTTGGAGCTGCAGTAGTAGTATTATGAGTAGTCGTATCAGAAGGAGTAGTCGTAGTAGTAGTAGTAGTAGGAGCGATAGTAGCAGTAGTAGTGGTGGTGGTAGTAGTAGTAGTGTAGCAGTAGTAGTAGTGGTACTACTTGCAGAAGTAGTAATAGCACTAGTAGCAGCATCGAGAGCAATAGTCGTAGTAGTAGTAGTAGTAATAGTAGTTATAGCAATAGTATTTGTAGTGTTATGTGTAGTTGTAGTTGTAGGACTAGTAGTACCAGTAGTGGTAGTAGGAGTGCGAGTAGTAGTGGTAGTTGCAGCAATTATTGTAGTAGTTGTATTAGTAGTAGCGCTAGTAGTAGAAGAAGTAGCAGTCATAGTAGTAGGAGTAGTAGTAGTGACATTAGCATTAGTAGCAATACATTAGTAGTAGTAGCAGTAGTAGTAGCAGTAGCAGTAGCAACAACAACACCAGTAGTAATAGTAGTAGCAGTAGGAGTAGTATTTCTATTGATAGGAGTAGTGGTAGTTGTAGTAGCGGTAGTAGTAGAGGTAGTAGTAATAATAGTAGCAGTAGGTGTTGGAGTAGGAGTAGGAGCAGCAGCAGTAGTAGTAGTAGCTGTTGCAACTCTCTGCAGTTGTAGTAGTAGAAGTAGTAGTGGTCGTAGTTTTAGCATTGATAGTAGTGCTAGTTGTAGTAGTTGAAGTTGTAGCATTAGTAGTAGTAGTAGTTGTTGTTGTTGTAGGAGTACTAGTAGTAGCAGTTGTACTAGTAGAGTAGTAGTTGTAGTAGTAGCAGAAGGAGTAAGACTAGTGGTAGTAGTAGTAGAGTAGGAGTAAGAGTAGTGGAAGTAGTTGTAGTAGTAGGAGTAGGAGTAGGAGCAGTGGCAGCAATAGTAGTAGTAGAACTAGTAGTTGTAGCAGCAGAAGTACTAGTAGTAGTAGTAGGTGTAGTTGTAGTAGTGGTAGTTGTTGAAGTTGCAGCAGCAGCAACAGCAATAGGAGTAAAAGTATTAATAGTTGTAGCAATAGTTGTAGTAGTAGTAGTAGTAGTGGCAATAGTAGCAATAGGAGTAATAGTAGTAGCAGTAGAAGCGGTAGTAGTTGAAGTAGTACTAGCAGTAATAGTAGTAGTAGTAGCAGTAGAAATGGTAGAAATAGTAGTAGTAGAAGAAGTATTAGTAATAGTAGTAGCAGAAGTGGTAGTAGTCGCTAAGTAGTAGTAGTAGTAATAGCTATAGTGGTTGTTGTAGTAGTAGTAGTAGTAGGATAAGCCGCAGTAGTAGTAGTAGAAGCCATAGTAGTAGTTGTAGTAGTAGCAGAAGCCGCAGTAGTAGTAGTAGTAGGAGGAGAAACAGTAGTAGTAGTGGTAGGAGCAGCAGTAGTAGTAATAGTAGTAGTTACAGTACTAGTAGCAGCAGCAGAAGTAGCAATAGTAGTAGTAGTACTAGAAGTAGTTAAACTAGTACTAGTTGTAGTAGTTGTAGTAGTAGTAGTGGTAGTGGTGGTGGTGGCGGCGGTGGTGGTAGTAGTAGTAGTAGCAGTAGAAGCAATAGGTTTTGTAGTTGTAGCAGCAGTAGCAATAGTGCCAGTGGTTGTTTTAGTTGTAGAAGTAGTAGTAGTAGTAGCACTAGCTGCATTAGTAGCAGTAGGAGTAGCAGTAGCAGCAGCAGTAGTATTAGTAGCAGAAGTAGTAAAAGAAGTTGCAGTAGTAGTTGTAGCAGTAGAAGTACTAGTAGTAGTAGTAGGAGGAGGAGGAGGAGGAGGAGGAGGAGTAGTAGTATTAGTAGTAGTAGTAGTTGTTATTGTTGTTGTTGTAGTAGTTGAAGTAGTAGTAGTAGTAGTACCAATAGTACTTGCATACTACTAGCAGAAGTGGTGGTAGAAGGAGTAGTAGTAGTAATAGTAGTAGTATTAGTAGTAGCAATATTGGCTATAGTGGTATTAGTTGTAGTAGTAGTATTTGTAGCACAAGTAGGAGTAGTAGTAG